>JAVYIG010007187.1:0-105809 GCA_035222895.1 Strongylocentrotus droebachiensis | reverse complement strand
GGCAAGCCCTATATTATTTGTCCTACCTAGCAACAATTAATGTAGGCACTCCACAAAGACGTATGTTATGCTTCAGATTTGGTTACATTACGAAAATGGTCGATTGCAGTAAAATGTCAAAGTAGAGTCTATGCCTTCAGACTATGGATGGGTTATATTAATTATTAAAGCCCTTATAACTCGATTCTGAGTTTCACGTTTTTTAGACTTAAAAAAAAAAAGGTTTTGTTGGTGCGACTTCTGTATTACCGTTGTGAATTGCCAATTTTTTTTGTTACAAATAGACTTGTTTTTTGGGGGAAAATTCAATAAAGCACTGTTTGTTTTAAATCCCATTTTCATTATTACAAGAAGTTGGTTATTGATGTAGACAAATGCTCATGTACCTTTACAGCTCAGTTTATGTAAAGTATGTTGTTACTAAAGGGAAAAAGGTCAGTCAGTCACTCAATAGTGTCTGACTGTGACGTCTAGAAAGTAAACGGGTTTCCTTGCATAATTTGAATAATAAGACACTGCTATAACGTTTAAATTTCACAGATAGGATTATATATACATATGGCATATTCATAATTCCTGCAAAGTTCTACAGAATTTGATGTTCGCTGCAAATGGGACATAGTACTTTTCTATTTGGATTTATACCATGTATATGTGTGGTTTATTTTTACAATATTGATGTTTGTATTAATAAAAAATAACCAAGATATGCTAACAATCATGTATAATGCGATGTTGATACATGCATTAATTAAGTTAACAAACTGGAAATACACAAGTTTAACCAACAAAGGTGAATTAAGTGTTCGTAAAAAGGAAATAATGAATAATGAATAATGAAACAGTTGCCTCACTATATATGAGCTGAACAAAATGTGACGGGAAACTTGCAATCAAGTTTCATTGGCCAAATGGGTGGGAGATAAGGTGTGGCCTTGCGGCTGCTGAAGTAAGTTTGTTCGAGGGAACGTAGAGTCGTAGCACACCGATGACCATTCTGAATAGTCTCCCGATTGGCCTATGGTACCAAATCCAAATCCAGATTCATTGTCATCCATTATTAGTGATAGGAAACAACAGAAAAACGTGAACGTTAAAGACGATTCCAAAGTGGATTGAGGTTATGACTGGGACGCTGACATGATGAGAGGAATTACATCATTTACAAGCATTGTTGGATGAAGGTAATACATAATTTCAATATATAGTCGATTGTGAAAAGTGATGTACTCGTGTTTGATGTTGAGTGTGTGCGATACCAGCAGGCTATCGTTTGTGCAGGAGGCCGGAGGGTGATGGTAATGGTGATGGTGATGGTGGCATAGTGTACGTGCAGCTTTTGGCTCCAGTACATGAAGACGCGTTTAAATCGAATGCCGGATAGGAACTAAAAGTTTTGGCTTTACTACTTCAGCCAGAAGGGATTAGACCACCAAGCGAGCCAGCGAGGTCACTGTGACAGGTGGCTATCTCATTATCTCAGCTCTCATTTAACATTTAAAAAAAGAGGATCATGGGGGACCAACAGGCACCGATTGAGGAAGTTTTCTATATAGAGGGAGCAAGAAGCTACAAGTAGGACAGTGTGCCTTTAAAGCCACACTGTACTACTTGTAGCTACTTGCTCCCTCTATAGTATATAGAAAACTTCCCCAATCGGTGCCTGTTGGTCCACCATGATCCTCTTTTTCTTATGTTATTAATTGAGAGCTGAGTTAATTTTTGATGAGCTATATAGCCACCTGTCAGTGACCTTGTTGGGTGGTCTAATCCCTTCTGGCTGAACTAGTACAGCCGGCCTTTGAACACAAGTAGGGGCCTACTAACAGCTCATTTTGCTATTGGTTTGAAACTTTGAAAGAATTAAAAACATAATTTGTTCATTTTTATTTAATTATTTTATTTATTATTTATTGATGAATATTAATTAAATATTTCATCTCCAGGGTTTCGCATATATTTCATGGCACGTTTGTTGCACAGAGGCTGGGATCCTGGATTAGCAACCCAAAGTTTTAGTGACAAATACTAATAAACCAATTAGTCCCAAATTAATTGGTTCATTTTTTAAATATTTATATTTTATTTTGATAGTGATTAATATTTACATTTCCTTTCACCAAGAGTAGGCCTAGATCTTCCATGCGGCCCTAATTTGATATTTGAGAGAAGGACTTGGCATGGTTATTTGCCCCCGCAGCAAAATCCCTGCCATTCTGTCATACCTACACGTAACATACTATATACACAACAGAGCACTCTGATAAGTGCCCCCTTCACCTCTGATAATTGCCCTATTCAAATCTGAGAGGTGTCTATTTTAATTTGACAAGTGCCCCTTTTCCTTCGTATAAAGTGCCCCTTCCACTTTCAATAACTACTCCCTTTTTAACTCGGATAAGCTAACCTTATATTTTCACATGAGCCCCTTTTCCTTTCTAATAAGTGCCCCTTTTCCTGATAAATGCCCCCATTAAAAAAGAGCCCCTTTCCCATCTCATAAAAGCCCCTTTTCATCTCTGGTAAATGACTTTTTTCAGGTACAAGAAGTTACTCCAGAGTCCATTTCACTTTGATTAAGTGCCCCCTTTACCTTTGATGAATCCCCGTAATAAATCTGATTGGTGCCCCTTTTCTTTCAACTAATGCACATTTTCCTTTATTATGCCCCTTTTTTATTCTCATAAGGGCCCCTTTTCATATCTGGTCATTTCCTCTTTTCAGGTGCGATAAGTGCCCCTTTTCACCTCTGATAATTTCCCTTTTAACAATGGTACATGCCCCTTTTCCTTTCTAAAAAGGGACCTATCCCCTTTTCATAAATGTCCCTTTTCACCTCTTATAAATGCCCCTATCAATATCTGATGGGTGCCCCTTTTCTGTTGACAAATGCCCATTTCCTAATCTTGGTGCCTTTTTTCATCCCTAGTGAGCGCCGCATTTTGAAGGTGTAAGAAGTGCCCCATTGTCATCCCTGATAATTACTCTTTGTACTTTGACACATGCTTCTTTTTTCTGATAAGTGTAATCTTTTTCTCTCACCATCAAATGTGCCCCTAATTTCAAGCGACTAAATGCAATTTCCCCAAAGCTCGCTCGCATTTATAAATGATATACTTTTGTTACTTTTCAAAAGTCTTTTTCAGTCTTCCGTTATGAGCATGTGCTTGTAACCCCATCAGGATTGATTTTTTTCCTCTTTATAAGATGTAATTTTTTCACACTGCAACCTCACAAATCTTAAATTTCCCTTTGTAGGTGCCCTTTTTCTTGGTGCCCCCCCCCACTTCTGAAGGTGCTCAGCCGCCCCTGTACACAAAGAATTTTTTTCACCTGATTGTAACCCCCTCTCCTCCCCTCTCCTGTAGCAGCTTTAGCCAGCCCCCCCCCCCACAAAAAAGCACCTGAAAAGTGTACTAATTACCCTTTTGCTTCATCAGACAACTTGGATCAAGAAAAATCACCTAGAAAGTAACATGTAGAAATGTGATGACCTTTTTATTTGCTTGGCAAAGGTTTTACAAGCTTCACACTTGTCTCCTCCCCCTTCCCCACTGAAAGAGAATCGTTGATTTGTTTGTGTGTATAGTCGCCCGATTAGAATCTGAGAATAATTTTTTAAATTTTAACTATAGCCTAGAAGTAATCAGTAAGTTGATAATAATGATACTAGTGATCAGTGGCGTATGCAGGATTTTTTCAAGGGGGGTGTTTAGAAATTGGATGGTATCATTAATGTGACCCCGCGAGGTAGCGAAGGAACTGAACAGGAGAGGTGTTGGTTTTCCTGCATGTCAAGTTTTCATGTTTCTTTTTTTTTCTCCACATTTTACAGTAAATAGAGACAGACATATTAAATAGAAATCATATATAATATAGGCGCATTACAATGATACTCATGATACTCAATTCACATGTCACATTAGGTTAAGTGTGAGGAACCTATTGAAAAGCGATGCTTGTAGATTATAGGTTCCTGATAAAATAGACATTGTAGATCAAAGGTGTAGGAAGCTTTTTTGAAGTGGGGGGGGGGGGGGGGGGGGGGGGGGGCGTTAAAGTACTTTCCCTAAAAATCGAAATGTGGGCAAAATGCACATCACAAGCGCAAAGTTGGAAGCTCTGGGATTCTCAATTTTCTCTGATGCAATATCAACCTTATTTTAGTGCATTTTATGGCATTTTTTTCAGAGCATTTTTTTCAGAGTAATTCATTGTGATTTAAAAAAATACCAAATGGAAATTGTGGACATATATGGGGAGTATAGCCATGAGGGATTATGTTTTGTTCTTCAAGATTTAACAATCACCTCTCACCGTGGATGAGAGTCTGGCAGAGCGACTTTAAAAGTGGGGGGGGGGGGGGGGGGGGGAAGGGCACCAACAAAAAAATGGCACTTTCTGGAAAAAAAGGGGCACGTACAAAGGGAAACCTCAAAGCAAAAATATGCAATTTATAGACATTGTAAGGCCATATGATACCCCTACATTGTGATTAGATTATCAGGGATAATTTCATTGTTTGTTTTTCTCTGCACATGGTCCAAGATACTGCTTAACCCTCACTGTCTCGACATTTTCAGAGAGTGCGCCGCAACTGCTTGGAATTTTGAATTGTCGTTTTATGAATTTTTGTCCTCAAGTCTTACGCACATTTTGATACCTATTTCGTCGAAATCGGATATACCTGTAAGGTGTTACATAACAGGAAAAAAATACTTTAACAATTTCGGGGGCTACTTTTCAAGCTTGCTTGCATAAAAATAACACTGTTTAATTTGTTTTGCATTGAACTCTATGCAAATTTTTTTGGGCTCTTTTATGACTTTCGGGGGCTCTTTTTAGCATTTTGGGGGCTAATTTGCTCCGAGCCCCTGTGCATTTTTTTCACTGTTACATAACAATTAATATGCGCATGTCATTAAAAAGTGCTATAATCATGTACAAGCAGAAATGTGAATACAGGTTTAGATTAGGACAATGTATTTCTTCCTAAGTGGGAGATATGAATTGATATCAAATTGCTTTTATATGTTTCTCAAAGTAACTTGACTTTGTCAATGTCGGAACATGTTCGTAGAGTGTGCCAGGTGGCCAATTTCCATATGAGAAACATATGTCATGTGAGAAAGTACCTTACAGGTGAAGCTTGTAGTCGTGCAGTACGTTCTCTAGTTTTGAGCAGGCTTGATTACGGTAATTCCCTTCTGGCAAATGTGAATGCCGGGGATTTAAAAAGACTGCAAAAAATCCAAAATCGAGCGGCTCGTCTGGTGCTTGGTGCAAAAAAAAGAGAGCCAAGTGCGCCTCTGTTGAAGCAACTACACTGGCTTCCCATCAAACAGCGAATTGAATTCAAACTAGCACTTTTAGTGTACAAGTGCTTAATGCATTCTGCTCCACACTATCTGTCTATCATGCTTACTACTCCTCCAGTTCCCAGATACCACGGAACGATCAGACACTATTACTGATCCCACGCACCAACACCAAGGCAGCCAAACGCTCATTCTCTTATGCTGGACCATCCATCTGGAACACTCTACCACAACACCTCCGCCTATGTAGTACAGAAGACACTTTCAAAAGAAACTTAAAACCCAACTCTTTCCATCTTGAATCCATAATGTACATATTGAGTAGCTAAATTTTCTTTTCGTTCATAATATCTTAATTACTGTTCCTTGTTTAATTGTTATGATTTGTATGTTTCTTTTCTGTTGTATAGCGCTCTGATCAGTTTGTCTGTAGTAGCGCTCAATAAGAATTAATTATTATTATTATTATTATTCCAGAACAAAAGAATACATTAGAAATAAAACAATAGATATAATAAATAAAAAACAATAAAATACATAAGAAAATAAAATGATGAATTTCAAACTTTTTTTGAAGGAAACATTTATTCAATACATTTTCAAGATTATTCACAAGTCTACAGACAAATATGTAGAGTTTTCTGTAAAATGCATAAAATTAGCATTTTGCATAATTAATTAGGCTATAACGACAAGAATTTGCATTTTAGGAAAAAACTAATTATACCATCTTGTTCCTTACGTAAATATCTACAAACATGCACATTATCGTGTTCATCGGACATTCGACGGCCGAGATCATAGGGGGGGGGGGGGGGGGGCAGTCAGTGAGGTGCTCAAAATAGCCCAGTACAGTAAGGGTTAAGCATCATACTTTGCAGTTGAGTCTGATGGTCTGAATATTTAATTTAAGATTTAGATTTTTTAATTTGTGAAGTCGCAAAGCGAAAAATTACATCTTATAAAGAGGGGGGGGGGGGGGGGGGGAATTCTAATCATGAAAGACTTAAAAGATCTATATAAGAAACAAAATCATAATAACTTAAAATGCAAGCGTAGTGAGCGAGCTTTGGGTGAAATGAAAGAAAAAGATGCTCTTAGTCGCTTTAGATTAAGAGTACATTTTAGGGAGAGAAGAAAAGGGGGCCCATATCCAAAGGGAAAAGGACACTTAAAGAATTTATACAATAAGCCATAACAAGTTTGGGGGAAGGATATTTGATTATTTGTGTGCATGTTGAGAACGTCGGTCGATAAAAGCACAGGAATCAACAGGTATTTTCTCCTGTCAAACGCCCTCCCCTCACTATACCTACATGTACCTCAATTAGCTCATTGATTTATGAATTGATGTGAATATAAAGGGTGAATGTCGATGGTGATGATGATGATGATGATGATGATATGATGATGGTGACGACAAAATGTTGAAGGTAATCATGATGAGGAAAGTTATGTTAATAATCTTGATCAAATTAATATTATGATGATGCTGGTATAAACACAGATAGAATTGGATGATTAATGATGATAATGAAGACAATTGATTGAGATTACGAAATGAGGACATTTTATTTGTAAGAGGAAGACTTAGTTTGTAGGGATTTATTTTGAACTCTTAACTCCCCTTCATATCCATGATTCATCCCTTTCATACTAATAGGTCATCCCTCATTCACATTCAGCCTTTTCATCCACTATCCTTTCATCTACTCTCTCTGATTGGTTCAATGTTCACCTGATGCAGTCAAGCTTAAAGTATAATTTACATATACTTTATTTGTTTATGTTTGAATATTCAAGATACTTTGTGATGTTGATTATACTTGTATGTGACTTAATGAATATCAATTTGTTTCTTCAACTTTGCATGGAAATTGTATGTGGAATGCTACACAGAATGCAGTAATACATTAAAACCTGGTCAGTTATGCGGTGGTCACATCCCGCCGTACTTGCAAGTGCGTGCTGTCTACGTGCAAAAACGTGGGCAAAATTTGGGTATCCGTACGTGATGAGTACTGCCTCCGTACGGATTTGGGAGCACGCAGCTACACACTGTAGTACTTTTAGTGCACAAGGAACTTTCGCTGCGTTCGGGCTACCGATTCACCCCAGTGCGTGTGACGCGCCTTGCCGGTACTCCCTCCCTGCCTTTGCCACTCCCTCCCTACGTTTTCGGAAAAACGTGGCGGCCGTGTCCTTCCCAAAAACCGTACGGACTAAGAACACGCACGGTGGGATGTGACCAACGCTTTAGCCAGTAGTTATCAATCCTACAACATGTCTGCTGGGCTGCCTCTGTGTTAAGAGTGCTAGGAATTATCTGTTAGAACTGCAACCCTACAATATATTAAGCAGGTGAAGGGCTAAGGAACCCTCATTTAGCCCCCTGAGCCCCTTACATTCTTTGCTTTTTGATTATGTCAAATAATCAATGATATCTCGATGGAGGAGGAGGGGGGGGGGGGGGAGACATTTCCTCATTCAAGTGCCATCTCCGGCCTTCCTACCTACATAGGTCACAGACTCGTAAAAAATAGAATTTTACTAGGGGTGCAGACATTACATGAGGTGGACCAGAAAGTTTAAAGATTTGTGAGATGATGGATCGCATTAAAGGCATCGTTTAACAACGTTAAATCTGAGATGCATGGCCCTAGTGCATGGACCAAGCATTTACATCAAACCATGAAGAAAAAAAATTAGAAAGTTAAATATGTTGTGACTAAAAGGAATGCCTGTATGTAGTAATCTAAATGTAAACATATTGAGGAACCGAACAACATTACAAGCATATATCAATTAAAGAAATCTAGAACTTGCTCGTCTAAGAATGTATGCTACAATGATTATCTCATAAAAACAGTACAGGCCTAATAAGATTAATAAATGACCACTCGGTTTTTCTCTTCTCCTTGCAGTCTATGGAGTATCCACCACAAGACAACGGGCCGCCCACCGCCGTGGATGTGAACGTGGGGCCGTAGGCGCTGGTAGCGCACCGGTGCCTGTGTAGGACGAGGTCCGGGGAGAGGTGTAAAAGAAAGACCAGACACCTCTCCCGCGTGTGCTACCAGCATCGAGATCTATACACGGCCGAAGAGTGAGTACTCAAACAATAGTGTCTGACAAAACCATATAACCCAATAGGGGGTTTCTCAACAGAGATACAAGATTTTAAAAGTAGTCAACAGATCTTAATGGAAATTGTATGGAATTGTTGGTTGAATATCCCCTAATCTTCATGTACATTTCAGAACTACAAGGTTTTTTAAGGCTTTATTACAAACAACATCCAAGGAGAATACCGTAAACATGTTGTGGCAAGTTGTCACAAGAATTCTCCTGCTTTAGAAGAAAAGGGGTCATATCAAATAAATTTAGGGCATGGGAACGGTCCATTCTTTTTTAAGCGATAGATTTTCAGAATATTTTTTTTTCTTCAGAAAATCATAGAATTCATAGTTAGTGTTTGTTGATTAAATCTTAATAATATATATTTGAACAGTTGAAAGTGTAAAACATTATTTAGTAAAAAAATAAAAAAATACTTGGTTTTGTTTTCTACATCACAGCTTGCGTTATAAGGATGAAGACTTCCTAAGTTGATGAAGTAATTACAGTTTCATGAAAATCTTTTTGAATATTTACTTTAAAAATATTAGTTATTCATATGGTTTTGTTTTATCATACCGAAGGTGGCTTAGTCAGTGATTTTTACACTGTTATCCTTTAGGGCCCTGTGCATATAAATATGAAATTCAACACAATACATGAATGAGAAAATGAAACAACAACAAAATGTAACTTTTCCACAAAAAAACATTACAAAAGTATAATATAAGAGCAAGTAATACGGTCCAACAACGTTTGCAAAGTTCGTCATATAAATGTATCAATAAAAGTATGGGAAGAAGAAATTTAAGTTGACTTAATTAATAATTATGTACTTAGAGCAAATGAGAGCGGTGTCATATGATGTCATATGATCAACAGCACAAGGTGGAAGTTTATTATATAGCTCCCTCTCAAGGTCATGATATTAATCAAGCTATAAAACAATGTTTCTTGACTAAAATCGATTGATTAGCTATTTCCATTTGGAAATAATATATCACAACTACATATTCTGAGATTTTCATGGTCAAGATAAGATATTAATCAAGCTATAAAACAATATTTCTTGATCTTGACTAAATCGATTGATTAGCTATTTCTGTTTGGAAATTATATCACAACTACATATTCTGAGATTTTCATGGTCGTAGCTATTGTACGGCCGTACGCGCTATTTGAAATTTATCTACCGGGAGCACCGGTCAATTTTTATATTTAATTTTTCTCGAAAGCGAAAATGTTTTAGGGGCTAAATTTTCTAGTGCTTATAATACATCCACAGAGGCATCCAAATATATCAAAATTGTAAAGAATCACTATCCACCCATGTTCCTTATCAAGAGAGTTTCTCAGCTTATACATGTATTTTGAAATATTTTGAAATCTGAATGATCAGTTTAATAATTTCACAGACATGAAATATATTGGCTGCAAATGCACTTTCACCTCATTTGGTTTCTTTTATGTACATCATTTAGATTTTAGGAACAGAGTGTCAATTATTTCTTGATGCATAAGTCAAGAGATCACAGGAATATGAATTACCAATGCAGTGATTACAAAATGAACATATACCAAACAACCATTTAGCAAACTAATTAAAAATTGTTCAAACAATTATTAAAGAGCAATTCCATATATTACATTTACTAGAAAGATATCATATGATTTTTGTATAGGCACACTTTGATAATAATGTACATTCCATAACTTATTTTTGTATTTCGATATTTCATGTTATTATTGTGAACAGATTACTGAAATATAACTGAAATATTTTAATCATTCCTTTTTCTTGATCATTCAAGTAAGTATATTAAGTGTATTAACTGTATCTTACATGTATTTTCATCATACTAGGATACTCGAGATGGTGAACAGAAGGCGGCCTACATGTAGGTGTCAGGCTATGACCCTTAAAGGGCTGCAGTGTAGCCGCGATGCTATGAGGCAGTATGTTATTTAATACTGCACCCAACACTGTAAGTATATTGCATAAATTGGAAGTAGAATCATTGCCAATAAGAAAGTTTGTATTTTGCACAACTTCAGTATATTCTGATGATCCAATTATTGACAACATACAATGGTATGCACTTCTTGACATTTCAAGTTTCAAGTTTTATTGGTCCACATTTTACAGAAAATATAGACATACATAATATATGAAATAGAAAATTATACAATACAACTATAGTATAAATAACCACATCTCAATGATTCTCAATTCATATAGATCAAGTAGAATGTGAGGAACCTATTGAAGCATAGCTGAGGAATGGAAAGAGTCCCTCAGGAATAGCAGGAAGGCTAGGTGAGAAAGTGCGTCGTTATCGAATGTAAGTGTTTATTTGAGAAGAGTAAGGACAAACATAATGAAAAATCATGAAAAGTAGTCGTAAATGACATATCTATATTACTGCATCAAAAATTGATTGGTTTTAGATTGGTTGAGAGCTCGTCATGTGACCAGAAATATTTTAACCATTTTAAGGTTGCTCTGAAAAAGTACTAATTAATTGGGAAATACTATTCGGGAGTTGAAATTTTTTGTTGTTGGTAATTTTTTAATTTTTAATTTAAACATTTCATTAAAATGTTTACATTTCTAAACTTGTATAAATTTGTTTAAATAAAAAAAGAAGTTAAATGTTAGAAATGATAATTTTAACAATTTTTCTTTTCTTCTTGAATACATTTTGTTGCTGTTTATAAAGGATTTAAAAAGAAAAAACTAATATACCCTAGCTGCCTTCTTTTCAAGGTACTGGTTACAACTATGGGCCTCAGTGACTATTTTCTTTGGCCATAGTTTTAACCAGAACTTATCAGAACAGTGTATATTTGTATTATATCTATAATAGTGTCTATCTATCTAGCATTGCACAGTAATTCATCAAATATACATAAATCATATCTTGAGCATTGAGTAGTAACAGTAATTAAGTAAATTTACACATTTTATATTCTAATAAGTTAAAAGAATGAAAGGACATTGTTGAAGCATACCAAAATCCTTACTCTATGGTTAAATTTTCATAATAAAGTTATAGCCATGTTCAGACAGGGGCTTCCTAGTCTGCGTAAGTTAATCCCTGCAGCAGTAAATATCCCATAAATATTTGACTTACACCATTAGTTGACCAAATCCTCTTACTCGGACCAGCTTGCCACGATTAAGATAATAGGGACTTTTAGATTGAGTGGACGAGAACACGACGAACGCCGACTGATCATGCATATCAACGTACTCAACTGCCCATGTTGACTACAATTAGAAATCTTTTAGATTGCACTCGACGATATACATCCATGCAGGAAGTAACACTATGAACATGACGGACAAAGAACGAGGACAAAATATACAGTTCCTCATTCTACCCTCAACAATTGCTGTGGTAGAACATCCCTTCACTGCAATTATGTAAAAATGTGTAGAACAGGTGAATATGCATGTGACACCTGTTCTACACATTTTTACATAATATAGGGACACTGATTTTCCGCGATCATGGAAAACGGACGGAATTCACGGAAATGACCATTTGAAACGGAAAATCGCGGAAAACCCCTTTTACCTCAAAACTTTTAATTTATCAAGAAGAAAATCGTAAAACTTACACTATTTTTGTGACTCGTTATGCAGTGAAAAAATATCGGGCTTAAAATCATGGTTAATAATACCGAATAGTTAGCGATATTCGTCAGATTCTTAGGAGTTAGGGGCGCTATTGCGTAGACGTAATACTAGGCACTCACACACCAGCAGAGGGCGCTAAGTGCGGCGATATTGTATACACACGCTGTTGTGCAGTTCGAAAAAGGGGCTGGCATGTGCGCCTAAAATCTATCGATAGCGGATCGCTGACATGACAGCCAAGACTGAAATGTTTTCGTCGACGTCGGTACTACTGTATCGTTCCGTCAGGAATATGTCGTGTTCTGACACATTCCGCTAACTTTAGTGGGTAAATCTAAACATTTGATAATTTTTCGTAGGTCTAGCCTAGACCCTAGGGGTCTATATTTTCACTAGTATTTTGCATCAAGTTTATCCAGTGACCAGTCCCGTCCGTATGTTTTTGAGTGGTTATCAGTGGCTTGTCAAAGGTGGCGGCTTTAATAGAACATTTGTACCCTACAAGTTCATGTTTTAATGAAAATCTTATGTAAACAGAATTTTAGTTTTTTCATGTGTACAAAGTCTATGGCAAAACGGAATTTCTGTTTTTCAGCCCATCTGAAACGGAATTCCAGATTTTCTGAAACGGAAAAGGCCTTTTTTAAAACAGAAAATCAGTGTCCCTAATAATAGCAGGGAAGGGATGTTTCTTTACAAGTCTACCTGAGGAACTGTATATTTTATGCGCACGCGGCATATACTAGTACCGTACTAGATTTAGGAAAATCAAGGTTGGCGCATTCTCGATCGCCGACTGAGACGACGTGACGCATGCGCAGTGCCTTAAAATGACGTCACACGTTGCAGTCAAAGCTGTCGATGTGCAAATCTAAAAGTCCCTATTACGACCTTCCACTGACCCAGTCTTACTCAGCGTATCTTCTAGAAGTCAGGGGCGGATCCAGGATGTTCCAAAGGGGGGGGGGGGGGGGGCGTGGCGTGAAATGTAGGAAGTTGCGAGCGACGAATCCTTAGTTCCATGCAAGAGTTTCCTTCTAGAGCCAAAATTGCCCAATGTGGTTATATACAGTGCCCTGTCATGGTCAAAAAATTATTCTTCAATTCCAGCAAAGTGCCCCTCTGAAGCCAATATTGTGTTTTTTCAAGTTGCCTCGTTAGGGGTGACATATTCCTAATCAAGGGGGCAAAAGCGCCCTTTTAGAGCCAAAATTGCTCTTTTTTATTACTAAAAGGGAAGGTTGAGTTCTGGGAAGGGTAAGAAAGTTCTAATAATCTAATTGAGAAATTTGATTAAAGTATTATTAACCTAAAAAAACTTAGGTTGAATTGTTTTGAAGGGGTCTATCAAATAGTGTTATTTTTAGTCACATAATATGCTTCCAAGGTGGCCCACCATCATTACACATTATACTATTATTATTTTTTTTTTATTGTGATAATACACAGCAGTAAATCACAATTTTCCCCAAAATTAATATTGATTAATCTTGTGTAATTACAAATAGGTTGGAAGATAAAATGGACAATTTCCTGACCCTTTCCAGAACTCAATACCTCCCCCCTAAAGGAAAGTAAATAAATGATTTTGATGGCTCACCAAGGTCTTTGAACCCACATCGGTATGTGCAAACGCAGAATAACTTTGCGTCATGAAATAATTTATTTTTATTTTCCTTTTTTAATACTAATAACCACGCTAATTGGTTTATTCCAGGTATCCTTTGGAACTTCTTATCCAATCAATGCTAATTCTTTTAAAAATGTGATTTTTTTTTTTTTGCATTTTATTTCGTTCAGCAGGAATTCTTCTCTCTTAGGGGGACGTTTATCCCCCACAACACCCCCCCCCCCCCCCCCGTACGTGCATGCTTGCTAGCTTGGCTGATGGATGTACCAAAATAAATACCTACAAAGTCACACAGTTTTTATATTCATTGTAGGCTGTCATTCATCTCCCTATTACCCATCTCTCTCTCTCCCTCTCTCTGTTTGTCTGTCTCTCTATCTTTATCTCTCTCTCTCATTCTCTCTACCTTGCTCCATCTTTCTCCTACTGTCTCCACCTCTCTTTCATCAATAGGTACCCACCAATTTTCTTTGAAGATGTCTATTCATCTACCTGGACATCTACTTGCAAATAACCTCCTCCTCTTTACTGAGCAGTTCATCTCACAAGCAAACAACATTCCAGAGAAGCCCGCCAGCCATACAGACTCATCATCCCCATTCAGCTCATGTCACAAGCAAACAACATTCAAGAGAAGCCCGCCAGCCAAACAGACTCATCATCCCCGTTCAGCTCATCTCACAAGCAAACGACATTCAAGAGAAGCCCGCCAGCCAAACAGACTCATCATCCCCGTTCAGCTCATCTCACATACAAACAACATTCAAGAGAAGCCCGCCAGCCAAACAGACTCATAATCCCCGTTCAGCTCATGTCACAAGTAAACGACATTCAAGAGAAGCCCGCCAGCCAAACGGACTCATCCCCGTTCAGCTCATCTCACAAGCAAACGACATTAAACAGAAGCCCGCCAGCCAAACAGACTCATAATCCCCGTTCAGCTCATGTCACAAGCAAACGACATTCAAGAGAAGCCCGCCAGCCAAACATACTCATCATCCCCTTTCAGCTCATGTCACAAGCAAACAACATTCAAGAGAAGCCCGCCAGCCAAACAGACTCATCATCCCCGTTCAGCTCATGTCACAAGCAAACGACATTCAAGAGAAGCCCGCCAGCCAAACAGACTCATCATCCCCGTTCAGCTCATCTCACAAGCAAACAACATTCAAGAGAGGCCTGCCAGCCAAACAGACTCATCATCCCGTTCAGCTCAACTCACAAGCAAACAACATTCAAGAGAAGCCCGCCAGCCAAACAGACTCATCATCCCCGTTCAGTTCATCTCACAAGCAAACGACATTCAAGAGAAGCCCGCCAGCCAAACAGACTCATCATCCCCGTTCAGCTCATGTCACAAGGAAACATCTGACAATGTGAGGACTGCAAGTTAGCTCCACTAGGTGGTTCAAGAAAAGCACATTTACCAAGGACATGACAGAGAGAAAAGCTGAGGAGAAGAAGGTAAGAACATCACACCATATTTGAAATAAGGAAACAATTTAAGCAACAAAACAAAACACAAAACAAAACAAAGCAATGAAGACACTTATTTTGTAATCAGTCTTCACTGCAATTTATTTTCATTTTTCGTTTACTTAACATTTCTCAAATGGACATGTAGCACTTTTTGATTACAATTAAGATTGCCGTCTTACAGAACTGTCACATTATTAATTTCACTTAGATATAAAGCTAATCTATCAGTTTTTGAAATAAGTGTCGTGGCATGGCCGGCATTTAAATCTGGAACACCATCGTCAGCATATGACCTCATTAGAGAGAATTTTGTTAGGCTGACAGACTTTTTAATATAATGTTACTTTGAACTCAAATAAGTATAATTATAAGTATATTATTTATTGTCTGCATCAGGAAGTCTGATTTCCACTGGTTGGTACAAGTAATGCAATATAAACATACACGTAAAGAGACAAAATACATACATAACATACAAAATAACTGAAAAATACTGATGTTACAAGTACATGTAAATTCCTTTCATGATCAATACTGGTATATATGAAGTTAAACAGTTAATCCCCATGTTCCAACAATAACTTTGCTATGTCTATGAGCCAGGGAAATGATAACAAAGACTATATAGATTATAATTTTTAAATCATGCTGATGTAGTATGAGCGGGAAGGTTCATGGCACCAGAGCATCAATCAGTCTAAGGCTTGCACAGTCTATATGGTGTTTTTTTTTTCTCAATTTGTTTAGAATGATGTTATAATTCCAACTCTTAAATGGCTTCTTGTATATGGCTCATGTCTGCTATGGACTGGTCCTCCAATATTATTTTGGTTTTAATTAGGTTACAATTATAACCTAATTGCATAGTTTAGGGCTGGAACTGCCTTGTTTGAAGATAGACCATTGTAGTCTATTGTATCTATGCTATTAGCCTTTTATCTGCTATGTCAGTGATGCTTGAAGTCAGTCTGTAGTGAGACTTATTTCTGCTATGTAGTGGTGCTTATATCCACAACATAGGCTGACCCATCGTCAGCTTTACTTTCATCAGCTTTGTAGTTGTGCATGTATCTGCAAGGTAACGGTACATATATCCGCCACGTTGTGGTACCCTTTTTGCTACGGAGTGGTACATATATCCGCCACGTAGTGGGGCCCATTTATCCTGTGCACTGGTGCTGACATCTGCCATGCAGTTTAGACTATTTTCCCAATGAAGTGGTGCTGAAATCAGCCATATTGTGAAACCATTTATTTCTGCCAAACTGTGGTGCCTAAATTATATGCCAAATAGTGATAGGTCCATATCTTGGCCCTTTTTAGATTCTTTTATACATAATATCATATAGACTGTACAGCTCAGACATTGATGCTATTTATCTTTCATTGTAAGACTTATGTACTACAATTTACAAAGTTTGAACACTGATAACGGGCAGTCCATTTTCTCAACAATAAAGTCAAGTAAATGGCCTACCATATAGCACCCCTCACCCAAACTTGTTTTCTCTTAAATAGCAAGCCTGGTTACTCTAGTCTTTGGCTATCATCTCCTTAGGCTCATAGTACACAGGCTCATACACTGCCTTAGAACATAGGGTTAATGTAACAGGCGTACTTCAAATCATTGGGTCATTGTGGCAGGGTTACCAGACCTTTCGTGAAAACATGCCCCTTTATTCAAGAAATGTCGGGAGTAATACGATTACAAAATCAACCACTCTCGTCTTCAAATAGTCTGGTCCAATTTGCCAGACACTTTGTGAAAACCCTAAGGCAAATCTACGAAAGGTTGGATGATCTTCCGTTTTAGTTTCACAAAAGGTCGTGTAAAGCAACCACCCAACCGGACTTGATGATTTGAAGTAAGCTGATGTAACATGTATACCTCAGTCACACTCATGATAGACCAATGACAGACGAATATGCCAAGAATTGTTTCGTTTTGAGTCAGTTTTGTGAAATGACAGAGGTATAGCATTTAATAACAGCTTTTATGTAGCAATTTCATTTGCCTAAGGATCATACAGTTTAACTTGAGGTAGAGACAGTGGTGTAGCATTGGCCCAACAATTTAGGGGGCACTGATATTATGGGAGAGGGCGGATCCTGTATTAATAGGTGGATTGAATATGAATTCATAAGATCTCAGATTCAGGGGATGATATTAATTAAGGGATTAATATCATTTTTGTTTTAACCTCCCTTTTCCATCTCCCTTTATTTATGTCTTTTTTTCTCTTCTATTTTGTCTTGTTTTCCACCATTTGATTGGGATACATTGTGTCCCTTTGTAGCTATGCCACTGTTCAGGGGATGTAGTATACACGTATACAGAGTGGAGCTCACCAAGAGCAAACCATAGAAATACCCAAGTACTAGACCATCATATGTGAACATTTACCTCCGGTCATTTAATGCTTTTTGTTTAATACTGAAATATACATTTCAGTTGATAACCAAGTGATAACGGAAGACAGAAACTGAAAATGAATGAGCAACTCCAGTTTCTCATTGCACTTTATGGTAGACCAGACCCTAGCTACAACACACTTAAAATTTCCTAATCAGTGCTGGCAAAAAAAAATGTAGAGCACTTATAGTGCGGTATGGTAATGTAATCCCGTAGGATTTTTTGGCCAAAATTGTTGTTGCTGTTTTGGCTTCAAAAGGGTCCCAATTGGCCAAAAATGATGGGGTTCAAATTTTCAGACCCCTCCTTCATTTCCTGGGGGGTCCGTATTGGGCGCCAAAATGGCTTATATAAAGCGCAATAGGGAAATTTGGTGTCTTCAGGAAAATTTGAACACCATCAATTTCTGATAGCTTGGATCCCAATGAATCCAAAAATGGACCAAAAAAAAAACACAACAACAACAAAAAGAAAAAGACAAAAATTGGCACAAAAGTCCTACGGGAGCTGTTTCAGTGACATACCGTACCACACTACTTTGTGAAATTTGATTGTACCATGACTGAAGTCTAAACCGGTTAATCAATCAACAATTTTGAATAATCAAGAGTACCAATATATGTACAAGTTTGATACAAGTCACATTGCATGCTTTAGATTGAATACATTTCAATAACTTGTCAGCGAACTTGTACTTAAGACGGCTTTGTGAAACGCTACCCATACATGTATACAGTATGAAGTTCGTCTTAAATGTATAAAGTAGTTCACAAATGCAGACCCCTTTCCTAACCAATTGCCGGATAGTCACAAATAATTGCATCCACCTGCTTTAGGAATCTAATTACAAAAGTCTGAATCTGTTTACATATTGCTGCTTTGTGAGCCACGTTACTGACAAGTTTGAAGTCTGTCACTCAGAATGTTACAGAATTACAACTTACAAAGTTTTAACACTGATAATGGCCAGTCCATTTTCTCAACAATAGAAGTCAAGTAAATGGCCTAACATAGCACCTTTTACTCAAACTTGTTTTCTGTATAAGAGCAAGCCTGGTTACATTTTAACACTCCAGTATTTGGCTATATATCATCTCCTGACTCATGCAATGGTGGTGCATAACACCCAAGTCACACTGCATGATGATAGACCAATGACAGACAGACAAATTTGCCAAGGATCATTTTGTTTTGAGTCATTTTGGACAGAGGCATATCATTTAATAACATCTTTTGTACCATTTGCATTTGCCTAAGGATCATACAGTTCTTTTTTTCCTCTTTCATTTTGTCTTTCTACCACCATTCGCTTGGGAGACATTGTGTCCCCATGTCGCTACACCACTGCTCAGGGAGATATAGTACCGGTATACACGTATTATACAGAGAGTGGAGCTCACTATGAGCACAAAATGAAAAAATCAAGGTACTGAACCCTCGTGTGTACATTTACCTCGGGTCAATTAATGTTTTTATACAGAAACATTGAGTTTAGTCGATAACCAAATGATAATGGAGGACATGCAGAAACTGAAAATAAAGGAGCGTCTCAGGTTTCTCAGTTCTCTTTATGGTAGCTAGACCAGACCCTACAACACACTGAGCAATTCCTACTCTGTGCTGAACACAACCCCCAACAAAAATCTGCCTTTGAAATGCAGAAGAAGTGACATGAAAGATCTTTAGTTTCATTTCTAACAAGCAAATATACATGTACAAAAATAGTCACAAATCATCTGACCATTAACTGATACAAATCAGGCTTATACATATTTGAGCGAGGTTTGCGGTTATATAACCACATATTCTTACAACAGGGTTTATATAGTATACAGATATAAGCGCGTCATATGAAAAATAAATGCAAGGCAATAAACTCTCCATGAGTACTCTAGTACATGTCTAAAGGGACTTCAACTGCCCTGCAGTACTGTGTATAATAACACTTGATCACAAATCATATCCATTAATGAGCATAGAAGGCTTATCTCAGCTACATGGTAGAGGTGCATGTACTCTTAAAAAAATACAGGGTTTTCAGCTACCCTACATTATACCTGTATCCCTGGTGGGAAATAAGACATGGGCCTAGCTAGATCTTCATCTGACCAATATAACCTGAAAATATATGTAAATGTACAAGAATAACTCTCTTTTGCTGTATGTAATATTTTCCTTTGTAACGTACCGGAAATGATCAAGCGCGCTAAATTGAAAATTGCTGTTGTACACATATCCTGAAATTAACACAGAAAATGGGAATGAGATTCCAACATGAGCGCCTGAACGCTTGGAAAAACAAACCAACTGGCAAGGTATGCATTGCCATTGGAGCAGGTACGGTACAGTTCGCTTCCAAAAAAACGCTTGAACACATCCCCAGAAAATACAGGGTTTCCAGCTACCCTACATTATACATACAAGGTATATCCCTTGTGGAAAATAACACATGGGCATAGATCTTCATCTGACCAATATGACCCAAGAACATCACAAATATGAATAACTCTCTTTTCTTTACATCGTAGAGGTGTACATACAATGTTTCATTTTATGGTAAATAAATAACACACAGGCACTGATCATTCAACCTTCTGAATGAGGAAAGTATACAAGTGAGGCACATCAAGCGCCACATATAAAATGTAAAGTGGCATATCCAAAATTAAGGTACAGATCAAGAGCTGTAAAATCTATTGATATGAGTACCATGCACGAAAGAAATGAAGATTTCAGCCTCCCCTAAATATTTCACACAAGGAGCGAAACAGTACAAAAATGATAATCGCAAATAGTACTGCTCAAGTATGAAACAAAGATAGATAAATGTTATACAAAAAAATGATACCCATTGCTTCACTGATATACATTTTCAAAGTTGTTCAGTACAACAAAAAGTATGTAAAATAAAAAAAAACAGGAGCCGAAGCTACTTGATCCTAGGGCTCACAGCCCCTACGGAAACAAGCTAGGGTGTCATCCCTGACGGGAGCCTGGCCGGCTAAAAATCACTTCTCCACATGCCCCACCACACAGGGTTTTCAGCTGCCCTGCTGTACATATACATATCATCATGTGTAGACACAATTACATCAAAAATAAATATTTGTTTACATAATGAATAGATGAGATACAAAAGATGTCCATAGACATATAGTTGTACACAAATAATCTCAAACAAGGTTTTCAGCTGCCCTGCTGTACATGTACATATCATCGTGCGTAGACACAATTACATCAAAAATATATATTTGTTTACATAATGAATAGATGAGATACAAAAGATATCCGTAGACATAGTTGTACACAAATAATCTCACAGCTGCCCTGCTGTACATATACATATCATCGTGTGTAGACACAATAACATCAAAAATAAACATTTGTTTACATAATGAATAGATGAGATACAAAAGATATCCGTAGATATAGTTGTACACAAATAATCTCACAGCTGCCCTGCTGTACATATACATATCATCGTGTGTAGACACAATAACATCAAAATAAACATTTGTTTACATAATGAATAGATGAGATACAAAAGATATCCGTAGATATAGTTGTACACAAATAATCTCACAGCTGCCCTGCTGTACATATACATATCATCGTGTGTAGACACAATAACATCAAAATAAACATTTGTTTACATAATGAATAGATGAGATACAAAAGATATCCGTAGATATAGTTGTACACAAATAATCTCACAGCTGCCCTGCTGTACATATACATATCATCGTGTGTAGACACAATTACATCAAAAATAAATATTTGTTTACATAATGAATAGATGAGATACAAAAGATATCCGTAGACATAGTTGTACACAAATAATTTCACCCAGGGTTTCCAGCTGCCCTGCTGTACTATATACATATCAACGTAAGAAGAAACAATTACATCAAAAATAAACATTTGTTTACATAATGAATAGATGAGATACAAAAGATATCCGTAGACATAGTTGTACACGCCCTGCTGTACATATACATATCATCGTGTGTAGACACAATTACATCAAAAATAAACAGTTGTTTACATAATGAATAGATGAGACACAAAAGATATCCGTAGACATAGTTGTACACAAATAATCTCACACAGGGTTTCCAGCTGCCCTGCTGTACATATACATATCATCGTGTGTTGACACAATAACATCAAAAATAAACATTTGTTTACATAATGAATAGATGAGATACAAAAGATATCCGTAGACATAGTTGTACACAAATAATCTCACAGCTGCCCTGCTGTACATATACATATCATTGTGTGTAGACACAATAACATCAAAAATAAACATTTGTTTACATAATGAATAGATGAGATACAAAAGATATCCGTAGACATAGTTGTACACAAATAATCTCACAGCTGCCCTGCTGTACATATACATATCATCGTGTGTAGATACAATAACATCAAAAATAAACATTTGTTTACATAATGAATAGATGAGATACAAAAGATATCCATAGATATAGTTGTACACAAATAATCTCACAGCTGCCCTGCTGTACATATACATATCATCGTGTGTAGACACAATAACATCAAAATAAACATTTGTTTACATAATGAATAGATGAGATACAAAAGATATCCGTAGATATAGTTGTACACAAATAATCTCACAGCTGCCCTGCTGTACATATACATATCATCGTGTGTAGACACAATTAAATACAACAAAAAAAGTTGTTTACATAATGAA
This sequence comes from Strongylocentrotus droebachiensis, assembly GCA_035222895.1. Taxonomy (NCBI): domain Eukaryota; kingdom Metazoa; phylum Echinodermata; class Echinoidea; order Camarodonta; family Strongylocentrotidae; genus Strongylocentrotus; species Strongylocentrotus droebachiensis. Next base: position 83,486 of record JAVYIG010007187.1, on the reverse strand, counting down.
TAGATGAGATACAAAAGATATCCGTAGACATAGTTGTTCACAAATAATCTCACCCAGTGTTTCCAGCTGCCCTGCTGTACTATTATATCATCGTGCGTAGACACAATTACATCAAAGATATATATTTGTTTACATAATGAATAGATGAGAAACAAAAGATGTCCGTAGACATATAGTTGTACACAAATAATCTCACAGCTGCCTTGCTGTACATCATCGTGTGTAGACACAATTACATCAAAAATAAACATTTGTTTACACAATGAATAGATGAGATACAAAAGATGTCCGTAGACATCTAGTTGTACACAAATAATCTCACAGCTGCCCTGCTGTACATATACATATCATCGTGTGTAGACACAATAACATCAAAATAAACATTTGTTTACATAATGAATAGATGAGATACAAAAGATGTCCGTAGACATCTAGTTGTACACAAATAATCTCACAGCTGCCCTGCTGTACATATACATATCATCGTGTGTAGACACAATAACATCAAAATAAACATTTGTTTACATAATGAATAGATGAGATACAAAAGATGTCCGTAGACATCTAGTTGTACACAAATAATCTCACAGCTGCCCTGCTGTACATATACATATCATTGTGTGTAGACACAATAACATCAAAATAAACATTTGTTTACATAATGAATAGATGAGATACAAAAGATATCCGTAGACATATAGTTGTACGCAAATAATCTCACAGCTGCCTTGCTGTACATATACGTATCATCGTGTGTAGACACAATTACATCAAAAATAAACATTTGTTTACACAATGAATAGATGAGATACAAAAGATGTCCATAGACATCTAGTTGTACACAAATAATCTCACAGCTGCCCTGCTGTACATATACATATCATCGTGTGTAGACACAATAACATCAAAATAAACATTTGTTTACATAATGAATAGATGAGATACAAAAGATATCCGTAGACATATAGTTGTACGCAAATAATCTCACAGCTGCCTTGCTGTACATATACGTATCATCGTGTGTAGACACAATTACATCAAAAATAAACATTTGTTTACACAATGAATAGATGAGATACAAAAGATGTCCATAGACATCTAGTTGTACACAAATAATCTCACAGCTGCCCTGCTGTACATATACATATCATCGTGTGTAGACACAATAACATCAAAATAAACATTTGTTTACATAATGAATAGATGAGATACAAAAGATGTCCGTAGACATCTAGTTGTACACAAATAATCTCACAGCTGCCTTGCTGTACATATACATATCATCGTGTGTAGACACAATTACATCAAAAATAAACATTTGTTTACACAATGAATAGATGAGATACAAAAGATGTCCGTAGACATCTAGTTGTACACAAATAATCTCACAGCTGCCTTGCTGTATATAGAATAGAATAGAATAGAATAGAATATAATTTTATTGTCTTCTTCCGAAGAATGAAGAAACTTGCCTTCAAGGTGATACATATACAAAAACATTTACATAAACATTTCATAACTTATACCAAATTTATAATATAAATACAGTCATACCAAAATATTCAAATGCATACAGAATACAAAAGTATGAAATGAATAACATACATAGAATACGAATTACATAAAACATAAGGATAAATGGAAGAAGACATAAGGAAGAGATAGAGAAAGTGAAAAGAAAGAAGGGGGGAAAGGAAAGGAGAGTAACAGAAAGAAAAGGAGAGAGAAGGAGAGAAGGAGGTGAATTAGAGGAAGATAAACGAGAGTTAGAAGAGAAAGGAAAGAAAAGAGGGAGAAAGTACATGGTATATTAAGGTATAGTGGGAGGGCATATACATATCATCGTGCGTAGACACAATTACATCAAAAATATATATTTGTTTACATAATGAATAGATGAGATACTGGAGATGTACTTAGGCCAAATAAAAAGGAAGAGAAGAGCTACCAATCCTTTCTCACGTTCACTTGGACACTCACTTTTTTGTGAAAAAAACCCCACAAAAAATAGATAAATACAAAAAATGTATGAAAAAAGTAATAAATATAAATGCAGGTAAATGGCCTGCTGTTCCCTTTATTGTAAAAACACCTTTCTTTTTTTTACTTTTTCTTTATTTTGATTTTTTTTGGTATTTTTTTGTCCGTTATTTCATGTGAGATAGATTAAGATATAAGTCTTCGTCAATATTGCACATATATTTAGTTGTACACAAATAATCTCACACAGGGTTTTCAGCTGCCCTGCTGTACATATATACATATCATCGTGCGTAGACACAATTACATCATTTGTATTTCCTAGTCACATGTATATTAACGCCAGGGAGCTCCGCCTCCCAAGGCATTGAAGCTCCAGATCCTGAACTGGGAAATTATTTCAACAGCGGGTTCGGTCCTATTTTTTTGGAAATCTAAAAAAGCAGTTACCGGTATTTAAATGTAGGCTTACAATGTTTTTTTATTCCTCTGGGCATCCGGTCAACCAGGAGTCGAAAAACATTGTAAGTCTAAATTTTAATTACAACTTTTGTAGATTTCACCCCAAAAAGGACCAAACCCGCTGTTTGAATCGTTTCCCGGTTTAGGATCTGAAGCTCCGACACCTTCGGCGGCGGAGCTCCCTGGAGTTAATGCATCATGAGATATAAATAACTGGAATGCATTCTTTGTATATACATGTATATATAAATTCATATTTATGATAGAGAATTGTCTGTTCTTCCTTTTTATTTGGCCTATACCCATGGCAAGAGGTTCATTGTGTTGACAAAATGTTAAAGACATACTACCAGTTAGTAAACTGGTTTGCAAACTGGGCCCGTAATGGGTCGGTGACAACGAGTTCATGAACAAAATGAAAACGAAAGAAGCTCGGATATACAGTTGAAGTCCACTTTATTATCTATATAAAGTGAGCCGGAGCTCCAGTAGTTCAAACAAAGATTATTTATTTAAGGACATTTTAAAATAGCTTATCCTCTCAGAGGATGGGCGGCCCTATAGATTGAACGGAATGAAATAAACTGAGCTACAAAATCCCTCACATGGCATTTACATACTCAGGCACCCAAGAAGGCTTAAAAATCACATGATCTTATTAGCCAATCAGGAGAACCCTTATGAAGACAACCAATCACAAGATGGGATATATAAAATGACCCTTAGGTCACCCGACCTCTAGACCAGTTCAATCTACCAATTAAGAAAGGAGTTATACATTTAATTAAATATAACCAATGACAAAGCACAATAGATAGAGTGACTTGAACTTGGTACCGAAGAAAATGAGAGGAGCCTACAGCACCGCGAGAATGTCAGGTCCCCGAAAAAAAGTCTATTGTCTAACGTATTTATCGGAAATGAACACCTGTAGACCTAATGCAGGAATTCAAGTCCTGGGGTTGTTTACCTGTTCCTGGCATACTATCGGGAACAAAATTAATGCTGTTCAACAAATCTAAACTAACTTACAGCCTAAAACCTAAATTGCAATTGAAAGCCATGTCTTAATCCCATATCTCTGACAGAAAAAAGGAATTGAGCAAATGTCGCTTGGGCAGAAATTAAACATGACATAAATATATGTCATAAAAAAAGCCAGGAGCCGAAGCCACTTGATCCTTGGGCTGAAACAGGGTTTCCCCCTTCACAGCCCATACGGATTCAAGCTAGGGTTGCATCCCGTAGGGAGCCTGGCCGGCTAAAATTGAAGATTTTAGCCTCCCCTGAGTTTAACATCAACAAAAGATGTATGAATTAGAAAAAAAGGAACCTAAGACATTTGAAATGGCTTAGGGCAAGCCAAGTCGAGCTCTGTTAAGGTGACCCACAAGACGAGGCAGTGTGACCCATTTTCTATCTATCTTTTTTAATCATGTGATTTTTAAATTGACCCTGCCTATTAAACCCTTTTTGTCTCTTCTCTTCAGATTTTCACCGCCTACCCCCACCTCCCGGAGATGTTTAAATCAGAAAACGAGGAAATCTCAAACACCTGACACAGCACAGGGCAAGCCAAGCCTACAGGACAAGGTAGATATAATGGGCAAGTGAAGCATTTAGATATAGGCAAGGCAAGATCTGTTAGGGTGACCCACAAGTCAAGTCAGTGTGACCCATTTTCTATCTATCATTTCTATCATGTGATTTTTAAAACTGACCCTGCCCAACCCATTTTGTCTCTCCTGCCTTGAGGCATTTTTGTTGGGGGTGGTTTGAAGAGTTGTAATATTATCCTCCCGTGAGTTTAATACAAACAAAAGATGTATTAATTAACAAATGAGGAATCTAAGACACTTGACACAGCACAGAGCAAGCCAAGCCTACAGGACAAAACAGATATTATGGGCAAGTGCAGACTTAAGCCTCTCCTGAGTTGATAACAAAGGTAGAAACTAGTAGAAGTCTCTTTGTAATTTAACTTTTTAGTCTTGTAGAAGGCTTGCTTTATAATCTTGAATGAGATCGGGAAATATATACGGGAAATATATATTACACATATTTCCTTTATACAATTTAAAATGCAACAATTCAGATTCCATTATTTTTTTTAAAAGGTAATGATTTGAGTATTTAAAATATTTTGAAGGCCTACATTTTTTTCTCATATCATATGAAGCATGTTTCCAATTCATATTATGTGAAGCAAGTATTAGATTATTATTATCCCATTAAAAAATATTTTGTTGCTTTGGGAGAACAATGGTGATTTCATGCATATATATGTATGCTTTGTTGAACCACCTCGTGTATACCTGGCATGAAAACTATTCATTCTGAAGTGCATGAGATTTGCACAGAGTGCTAAATTAAAAGTGGGAGCTCCCTATTCAAAAAAATTATGTCCTATCAATCATTATTTTTGAAGCACTTCAAAATGGGAAGTTTAAATGCCTTTTATTTTTCTCTCTTTCACCCTTGTAAGCATGTTTGATAATTGATGAATCAGCGATGTATTTGTTGCTGTCTATCAATGTAATATACCACAAATCTAGCATTTTAATTCTCTAACACCTGCTTCTGAAACATGAAGTTACCTAGACATAGGTTAAAGTAAAATATATTTATTTATCAATTAAGTGTGTTTTCCCCAAATTTATATGGATCTTGCGCAGAGCTTAATAGAGGTTATTGAATGTAAGTCACTCCCTCAAATTAATTATGAGTGACGAAGGAACCTTTCTATTGTTTTTTTTTGTGATGCAAAAAGTGTTCAGTGACATCTAATTTTACAATCCGTGAACCCAATTTTGAATTTCATGAAGGAAGACAAACTTTTCGTTATTCAAAAATATTAGATACAAACTTAAAACAGTGTAAACCACCCACAGTTCTTTAAGGTTTAAGATTCATCAAGTAAATATACTAAATTTAATATTATCTACCAATTAAACTTTATATCAAACTATATTACTATTTACTACATTACACTACATGTTTAAGAACTTAAATTATATTAAAAACTAATCTAACTAAATTACTAATTTATATTATTTTACCTTTAATTAGATCAAATTACTTACTCAAAAAATTTAAACTACATCAAAATATACTAAACTATATTAAATTATATTAAACTATGTTAACATACTCAGAACTGTAGGTGGTTTATAGCACCACAAATTCTAATACTTTTGGACAAGGAAAAACTAATCTTACTTCCTGAATTCAAAGGGGTTCATGAAATGTGAAATTGAACATGCGTGGAACACTATTAACATCACAATGAAAAGTGGAAAAAAAGAAGAATCTGTTGAAATATATGATGGCGAAGTGCAGTCTCTAATATGCTTTGTAAATGTGATGCCAAAGCATGATGTAAACTATGTAATCCAAACCGAAGAAAATCAGTTGTTGAATAGAAAGAATTTAAATTCAAGTTTTACAAAATTGTTTCCAAGATTCATTAGGTATTCATTGTCCTATTGTAATCCTCATCACATTATTAATTTATCAGAAAGCAAGCAAACGTACCCTTTTAGAGTCACGTGTGTGAAATGGTTATTATATAAGAGCAAATCTAGAAGGTTTTCTGTAGAGATTTGGTCAATTATGAGAATGCTTTATTGAGTAATAGAAAAGGTGATGAATTATCTGATTGTCCCAATGGATTATTATGAGTACACTATCATGTAACTATCTATCTTTTCTATCATCTGATTTTTTTTTAATTGACCCTGCCCAACCCTTTTTGTCTCTTCTCTTTGAGCAAATATTATCTGGGTGGTGCGAAGTGTTGTGATTTTCGTCCCTCCCCCCTCCCCCCCCCCCGAGTTTAACACCAACAAAAGATGTACAAGTTAAAAAACAAGAAACCTAAGGCACTTGAAACAGCACATGCCAAGCTAAGCCTATACGAAAAGGCATATATTATGGGCAAATAAAGCAATAACATATAGGCAAAGCAAGCTCTGTTAAGGGGACCCACAAGGCAAGGCTTGCGACCCATTTTCTTTCTATCTTTTCTAATTTGTGATTGTTAAAACTGACCCTGCCCAACCCTTTTTGTATGAATTAGAAGAAATGAAACCTAACACATTGCAATTGTTCATAGAAGCAATGTAAGACCAGGAGCCGAAGCCACTTGATCCTAGGGCCGAAACAGGGTTTCCCCCTTCACAGCCCATACAGATTCAAGCTAGGGTTGCATCCCGGAGGGAGCCTGGCCAGCTAAAATTGAGGATTTTAGCCTTCCCTGAGTTTAACATCAACAAAAGATGTATGAATTAGAAAAAAGGAACCTAATATAGATTTGAAAGGGCTTTGGGCAAGCCAAGTCAAGCTCTGTTAAGGTGACCCACACAGAAAGGCAGTGTGGCCCATTTTCTATCCATCTTTTCCAACTTGTGATTGTTAAAACTGACCCTGCCCGACCCTTTTTGTCTCTTCTCTTTGAAGGAATTTTATCTGGGTGGTTTGAAGAGTTGCAGTTGTATAGCCCCTGCCCCCCATGAGTTTAACCCCAACGAAAGATGCATGACAAAAACAAAACTAAAAAAGACACTTGACACATCACAGGGCAATGCATGATGGGCAAGTGACGCATTTACATATCAGCTGGGCAATATCAGAAAAAAAGGTATGGCATGGCTATGTTCATGGAAGCAATGTATGCAACAAAAGATGTATGAATTAGAAAAAAGGAACCCAAGATATATTTGAATGGGCTTAGGGCAAGCCAAGTCAAGCTCTGTTAAGGTGACCCACAAAGAAAGGCAGTGTGACCCATTTTCTATCCATCTTTTCTATCTTGTGATTGTTAAAACTGACCCTGCCCAACTCTTTGAGGGAATTTTATTTGGGTGGTTTGAAGAGTTGCAGTTGTATAGCCCCTGCCCCCCATGAGTTAAAACTCTACAAAAGATGCATGAAAAAACTAAACTAAACCAAAGACACTTGACACATCACAGGGCAATGCATAATGGGCAAGTGACGCATTTACATTTCAGCTCGGCAATATCTATAAAAAAAAAGGTAAAGCATGGCTATGTTCATGGAAGCAATGTATGCGCTGATCATGAACCAAAGCTACTTGATATCAGGGTTTCCCCCTTCACAGCCCATACAGATGCAATCTAGGGTTCCATCCCATAAGGGAGCCTGGCCGGCTAAAATTAAGGATTTTAGCTTCCCCTGAGTTTTAAATCATATAAAGATGTATGAATTAGGAAAAAAATGGAACCTAAGACATTTGAAAGGGCTTCGGGCAAGCCAAGTCAAGCTCTGTTAAGGTGACCCACAAAGAAAGGCAATTGTTCATGAAAGCAATGTATCACCAGGAGCTGAAGCCACTTGATCCTAGGGCCGAAACAGGGTTTCCCCCTTCACGGCCCATATGGATGCAAGCTAGGGTTGCATCCCGGAGGGAGCCTGGCCGGCTAAAATTGAGGATTTTAGCCTCCCCTGAGTTCAACATCAACAAAAGATGTATGAATTAGAAAAAAAGGAACCTAAGATATATTTGAAAGGGCTTAGGGCAAGCCAAGTCTAGCTCTGTTAAGGTGACCCACAAAAAAGGCAGTGTGACACATTTTCTATCCATCTTTTCTATCTTTTGATTGTTTAAACTGACCCAGCCCAACCCTTTTTGTTTCTCTCCTTGAGGGAATTTTATCTGGGTGGTTTTGAGAGTTGCATGAAAAAACTAAACTAAACCAAAGACACTTGACACATCACAGGGCAATGCATGATGGGCAAGTGACGCATTTACATATCAGCTGGGCAATATCTAAAAAAAAGGTAAAGGATGGTAACGTTCATGGAAGCAATGTATGCAACAAAAGATGTATGAATTAGAAAAAAGCAACCCAAGATATATTTGAATGGGCTTAGGGCAAGCTAAGTCAAGCTCTGTTAAGGTGACCCACAAATAAAGGCAGTGTGACCCATTTTCTATCCATCTTTTCTATCTTGTGATTGTTAAAACTGACCCTGCCCAACTCTTTGAGGGAATTTTATTTGGGTGGTTTGAAGAGTTGCAGTTGTATAGCCCCTGCCCTCCATGAGTTAAAACTCTACAAAAGATGCATGAAAAAACTAAACTAAACCAAAGACACTTGACACATCACAGGGCAATGCATAATGGGCAAGTGACGCATTTACATTTCAGCTCGGCAATATCTATAAAAAAAAAGGTAAAGCATGGCTATGTTCATGGAAGCAATGTATGCGCTGATCATGAACCAAAGCTACTTGATATCAGGGTTTCCCCCTTCACAGCCCATACAGATGCAATCTAGGGTTCCATCCCATAAGGGAGCCTGGCCGGCTAAAATTAAGGATTTTAGCTTCCCCTGAGTTTTAAATCATATAAAGATGTATGAATTAGGAAAAAAATGGAACCTAAGACATTTGAAAGGGCTTCGGGCAAGCCAAGTCAAGCTCTGTTAAGGTGACCCACAAAGAAAGGCAATTGTTCATGAAAGCAATGTATCACCAGGAGCTGAAGCCACTTGATCCTAGGGCCGAAACAGGGTTTCCCCCTTCACGGCCCATATGGATGCAAGCTAGGGTTGCATCCCGGAGGGAGCCTGGCCGGCTAAAATTGAGGATTTTAGCCTCCCCTGAGTTCAACATCAACAAAAGATGTATGAATTAGAAAAAAAGGAACCTAAGATATATTTGAAAGGGCTTAGGGCAAGCCAAGTCTAGCTCTGTTAAGGTGACCCACAAAAAAGGCAGTGTGACACATTTTCTATCCATCTTTTCTATCTTTTGATTGTTTAAACTGACCCAGCCCAACCCTTTTTGTTTCTCTCCTTGAGGGAATTTTATCTGGGTGGTTTTGAGAGTTGCATGAAAAAACTAAACTAAACCAAAGACACTTGACACATCACAGGGCAATGCATAATGGTCAAGTGACACATTTACATATCGGCTGGGCAATATCTAAAAAAAGGTAAAGGATGGTAACGTTCATGGAAGCAATGTATGCGCTGACCATGAGCCGAAGCCACTTAATATCAGGGTTTCCCCCTTCACAGCCCATACGGAATAAAGCTAGGGTTGCATCCCGGAGGGAGCCTGGCCGGCTAAAATTGAGGATTTTAGCCTCCCCTGAGTTCAACATCTACAAAAGATGTATGAATTAGAAAACAAGGAACCTCAGACATTTGAAAGGGCTTTGGGCAAGCCAAGTTGAGCTCTGTTAAGATGGCCAAAAAAGCAAGGCAATGTGACCCATTTTTTATCCATCTTTTCTATCTTGTAAAGTTAAAACTGACCCTGCCCAACCCTTTTTGTCTCTTCTCTTTGAGGAAATTTTATCTGGGAGGTTTGAAGAGTTGCAGTTGTATAGCCCCTGCCCCCCATGAGTTAAAACTCTACAAAAGATGCATGAAAAAACTAAACTAAACCAAAGACACTTGACACATCACAGGGCGATGCATAATAGGCAAGTGACGCATTTACAGATCAGCTGGGCAATATCTAAAAAAAGGGTAAAGGATGGTTATGTCCATGGAAGCAATGCATGTGCTGATCATGAGCCGAAGCTACTTGATATCAGGGTTTCCCCCTTCACAGCCCATACAGAGGCAATCTAGGGTTGCATCCCAGAAGGGAGCTTGGTCTGCTAAACTTGAGGATTTTAGCTTCTCCTGATTTTTACATCAACAAAATATGTATGAATTAGAAATAAAGAAACCTAAGTGAAACGACTAAGGGCAAGCCAAATCAAGCTCGGTTAAGGTGACCAATAAGGCATGGCAATTATTCGTTAAAGCAATGTATGACCAGGAGCCGAAGCCACTTGATCCTAGGGCCGAAACAGGGTTTCCCCCTTCACGGCCCATATGGATGCAAGCTAGGGTTGCATCACGGAGGGAGCCTGGCCGGCTAAAATTGAGGATTTTAGCCTCCCCTGAGTTTAACATTAACAAAAGATGTATGAATTAGAAAAAAAGGAACCTAAGATATATTTGAAAGGGCTTAGGGCAAGCCAAGTCTAGCTCTGTTAAGGTGGCCCACAAAAAAGGCAGTGTGACACATTTTCTATCCATCTTTTCTATCTTTTGATTGTTTAAACTGACCCAGCCCAACCCTTTTTGTTTCTCTCCTTGAGGGAATTTTATCTGGGTGGTTTTGAGAGTTGCATGAAAAAACTAAACTAAACCAAAGACACTTGACACATCACAGGGCAATGCATAATGGTCAAGTGACACATTTACATATCGGCTGGGCAATATCTAAAAAAAGGTAAAGGATGGTAACGTTCATGGAAGCAATGTATGCGCTAATCATGAGCCGAAGCCACTTAATATCAGGGTTTCCCCCTTCACAGCCCATACAGAATAAAGCTAGGGTTGCATCCCGGACTGAGCCTGGCCGGCTAAAATTGAGGATTTTAGCCTCCCCTGAGTTCAACATCTACAAAAGATGTATGAATTAGAAAAAAAGGAACCTCAGACATTTGAAAGGGCTTTGGGCAAGCCAAGTCGTGCTCTGTTAAGATGGCCAACAAAGCAAGGCAATGTGACCCATTTTCTATCCATCATTTCTATCTTGTGAAGTTTAAACTGACCCTGCCCAACCCTTTTTGTCTCTTCTCTTTGAGGAAATTTTATCTGGGAGGTTTGAAGAGTTGCAGTTGTATAGCCCCTGCCCCCCATGAGTTAAAACTCTACAAAAGATGCATGCAAAAACTAAACTTAACCAAAGACACTTGACACATCACAGGGCGATGCATAATAGGCAAGTGACGCATTTACAGATCAGCTGGGCAATATCTAAAAAAAGGTAAAGGATGGTTATGTCCATGGAAGCAATGCATGTGCTGATCATGAGCCGAAGCTACTTGATATCAGGGTTTCCCCCTTCACAGCCCATACCGAGGCAATCTAGGGTTGCATCCCAGAAGGGAGCTTGGTCTGCTAAACTTGAGGATTTTAGCTTCTCCTGATTTTTACATCAACAAAATATGTATGAATTAGAAATAAAGAAACTTAAGTGAAACGACTAAGGGCAAGCCAAATCAAGCTCGGTTAAGGTGACCAATAAGGCATGGCAATTATTCGTTAAAGCAATGTATGACCAGGAGCCGAAGCCACTTGATCCTAGGGCCGAAACAGGGTTTCCCCCTTCACGGCCCATATAGATGCAAGCTAGGGTTGTATCCCGGAGGGAGCCTGGCCGGCTAAAATTGAGGATTTTAGCCTCCCCTGAGTTTAACATCAACAAAAGATGTATGAATTAGAAAAGAAGGAACCTAAGATATATTTGAAAGGGCTTAGGGCAAGCCAAGCCTAGCTATGTTAAGGTGACCCACAAAAAAGGCAGTGTGACACATTTTCTATCCATCTTTTCTATCTTTTGATTGTTTAAACTGACCCAGCCCAACCCTTTTTGTTTCTCTCCTTGAGGGAATTTTATCTGGGTGGTTTTGAGAGTTGCATGAAAAAACTAAACTAAACCAAGGACACTTGACACATCACAGGGCAATGCATAATGGGGAAGTGACGCATTTACATTTCAGCTCGGCAATATCTATAAAAAAAAAGGGTAAAGCATGGCTATGTTCATGGAAGCAATGTATGCGCTAATCATGAACTGAATCCACTTAATATCAGGGTTTTCCCCTTCACAGCCCATACGGAAGCAAGCTAGGGTTGCATCCCGGAGGGAGCCTGGCCGGCTAAAATTGAGGATTTTAGCCTCAGTTCAACATCTACAAAAGATGTATGAATTAGAAAAAAAGGAACCTCAGACATTTGAAAGGGCTTTGGGCAAGCCAAGTCTAGCTCTGTTAAGATGGCCAACAAAGCAAGGAAATGTGACCCATTTTCTATCCATCTTTTCTATCTTATGAAGTTAAAACTGACCCTGCCCAACCCTTTTTGTCTCTTCTCTTTGAGGAAATGTTATCTGGGAGGTTTGAAGAGTTGCAGTTGTATAGCCCCTGCCCCCCATGAGTTAAAACTCTACAAAAGATGCATGAAAAAACTAAACTAAACCAAAGACACTTGACACATCACAGGGCGATGCATAATAGGCAAGTGACGCATTTACAGATCAGCTGGGCAATATCTAAAAAAAGGGTAAAGGATGGTTATGTCCATGGAAGCAATGCATGTGCTGATCATGAGCCGAAGCCACTTAATATCAGGGTTTCCCCCTTCACAGCCCATACTGAATAAAGCTACGGTTGCATCCCGGAGGGAGCCTGGCTGGCTAAAATCGAGGATTTTAGCCTCCCCTGAGTTCAACATTTACAAAAGATGTATGAATTAGAAAAAAAGGAACCTCAGACATTTGAAAGGGCTTTGGGCAAGCCAAGTCGAGCTCTGTTAAGATGGCCAACAAAGCAAGGCAATGTGACCCATTTTCTATCCATCTTTTCTATCTTGTGAAGTTAAAACTGACCCTGCCCAACCCTTTTTGTCTCTTTTCTTTGAGGAAATTTTATCTGGGAGGTTTGAAGAGTTGCATGAAAAAACTAAACTAAACCAAAGACACTTGACACATCACAGGGCAATGCATAATGGTCAGGTGACACATTTACATATCGGCTGGGCAATATCTAAAAAAAGGTAAAGGATGGTAACGTTCATGGAAGCAATGTATGCGCTGACCATGAGCCAAAGCCACTTAATATCAGGGTTTCCCCCTTCACAGCCCATACAGAGGCAATCTAGGGTTGCATCCCAGAAGGGAGCTTAGTCTGCTAAACTTGAGGATTTTAGCTTCTCCTAATTTTTACATCAACAAAATATGTATGAATTAGAAATAAAGAAACCTAAGTGAAACGACTAAGGGCAAGCCAAATCAAGCTCTGTTAAGGTGACCAATAAGGCATGGCAATTATTCATTGAAGCAATGTATGACCAGGAGCCGAAGCCACTTGATCCTAGGGCCGAAACAGGGTTTCCCCCTTCACGGCCCATATGGATGCAAGCTAGGGTTGCATCCCGGAGGGAGCCTGGCCGGCTAAAACTGAGGATTTTAGCCTCCCCTGAGTTTAACATCAACAAAAGATGTGTGAGTTAGAAAAAAAGGAACCTCAGATATATTTGAAAGGGCTTAGGGCAAGCCAAGTCTAGCTCTGTTAAGGTGACCCACAAAAAAGGCAGTGTAACACATTTTCTATCCATCTTTTCTATCTTTTCATTGTTTAAACTGACCCAGCCCAACCCTTTTTGTTTCTCTCCTTGAGGGAATTTTATCTGGGTGGTTTTGAGAGTAGCATGAAAAAACTAAACTAAACCAAAGACACTTGACACATCACAGGGCAATGCATAATGGTCAAGTGACACATTTACATATCTGCTGGGCAATATCTAAAAAAAGGTAAAGGATGGTAACGTTCATGGAAGCAATGTATGCGCTGATCATGAGCCGAAGCCACTTAATATCAGGGTTTCCCCCTTCACAGCCCATACAGAATAAAGCTAGGGTTGCATCCTGGAGGGAGCCTGGCCGGCTAAAATTGAGGATTTTAGCCTCCCCTGAGTTCAACATCTACAAAAGATGTATGAATTAGAAAAAAAGGAACCTCAGACATTTGAAAGGGCTTTGGGCAAGCCAAGTCTAGCTCTGTTAAGGTGACCCACAAAAAAGGCAGTGTAACACATTTTCTATCCATCTTTTCTATCTGGGTGGTTTTGAGAGTTGCATGAAAAAACTAAACTAAACCAAAGACACTTGACACATCACAGGGCAATGCATAATGGTCAAGTGACACATTTACATATCGGCTGGGCAATATCTAAAAAAAGGTAAAGGATGGTAACGTTCATGGAAGCAATGTATGCGCTGATCATGAGCCGAAGCCACTTAATATCAGGGTTTCCCCCTTCACAGCCCATACAGAATAAAGCTAGGGTTGCATCCTGGAGGGAGCCTGGCCGGCTAAAATTGAGGATTTTTAGCCTCCCCTGAGTTCAACATCTACAAAAGATGTATGAATTAGAAAAAAAGGAACCTCAGACATTTGAAAGGGCTTTGGGCAAGCCAAGTCAAGCTCTGTTAAGATGGCCAACAAAGCAAGGCAATGTGACCCATTTTCTATCCATCATTTCTATCTTGTGAAGTTTAAACTGACCCTGCCCAACCCTTTTTGTCTCTTCTCTTTGAGGAAATGTTATCTGGGAGGTTTGAAGAGTTGCAGTTGTATAGCCCCTGCCCCCCATGAGTTAAAACTCTACAAAAGATGCATGCAAAAACTAAACTTAACCAAAGACACTTGACACGTACATCACAGGGCGATGCATAATAGGCAAGTGACGCATAAATATCAGCTGGGCAATATCTAAAAAAAAAAGGTAAGGCATGGCACTCTTCATGGAGGCAATGCATGTGCTGATCATGAGCCGAAGCTACTTGATAACAGGGTTTCCTCCTTTACAGCCCATATAGATGCAAGCTAGGGTTGTATCCCGGAGGGAGCCTGGCCGGCTAAAATTGAGGATTTTAGCCTCCCCTGAGTTTAACATCAACAAAAGATGTATGAATTAGAAAAGAAGGAACCTAAGATATATTTGAAAGGGCTTAGGGCAAGCCAAGCCTAGCTATGTTAAGGTGACCCACAAAAAAGGCAGTGTGACACATTTTCTATCCATCTTTTCTATCTTTTGATTGTTTAAACTGACCCAGCCCAACCCTTTTTGTTTCTCTCCTTGAGGGAATTTTATCTGGGTGGTTTTGAGAGTTGCATGAAAAAACTAAACTAAACCAAGGACACTTGACACATCACAGGGCAATGCATAATGGGCAAGTGACGCATTTACATTTCAGCTTGGCAATATCTATAAAAAAAAAGGGTAAAGCATGGCTATGTTCATGGAAGCAATATATGCGCTAATCATGAACTGAATCCACTTAATATCAGGGTTTTCCCCTTCACAGCCCATACGGAAGCAAGCTAGGGTTGCATCCCGGAGGGAGCCTGGCCGGCTAAAATTGAGGATTTTAGCCTCAGTTCAACATCTACAAAAGATGTATGAATTAGAAAAAAAGGAACCTCAGACATTTGAAAGGGCTTTGGGCAAGCCAAGTCTAGCTCTGTTAAGATGGCCAACAAAGCAAGGCAATGTGACCCATTTTCTATCCATCTTTTCTATCTTGTGAAGTTAAAACTGACCCTGCCCAACCCTTTTTGTCTCTTCTCTTTGAGGAAATGTTATCTGGGAGGTTTGAAGAGTTGCAGTTGTATAGCCCCTGCCCCCCATGAGTTAAAACTCTACAAAAGATGCATGAAAAAACTAAGCTAAACCAAAGACACTTGACACATCACAGGGCGATGCATAATAGGCAAGTGACGCATTTACAGATCAGCTGGGCAATATCTAAAAAAAGGGTAAAGGATGGTTATGTCCATGGAAGCAATGCATGTGCTGATCATGAGCCGAAGCCACTTAATATCAGGGTTTCCCCCTTCACAGCCCATACTGAATAAAGCTACGGTTGCATCCCGGAGGGAGCCTGGCTGGCTAAAATCGAGGATTTTAGCCTCCCCTTAGTTCAACATTTACAAAAGATGTATGAATTAGAAAAAAAGGAACCTCAGACATTTGAAAGGGCTTTGGGCAAGCCAAGTCGAGCTCTGTTAAGATGGCCAACAAAGCAAGGCAATGTGACCCATTTTCTATCCATCTTTTCTATCTTGTGAAGTTAAAACTGACCCTGCCCAACCCTTTTTGTCTCTTTTCTTTGAGGAAATTTTATCTGGGAGGTTTGAAGAGTTGCATGAAAAAACTAAACTAAACCAAAGACACTTGACACATCACAGGGCAATGCATAATGGTCAAGTGACACATTTACATATCGGCTGGGCAATATCTAAAAAAAGGTAAAGGATGGTAACGTTCATGGAAGCAATGTATGCGCTGACCATGAGCCGAAGCCACTTAATATCAGGGTTTCCCCCTTCACAGCCCATACAGAGGCAATCTAGGGTTGCATCCCAGAAGGGAGCTTGGTCTGCTAAACTTGAGGATTTTAGCTTCTCCTGATTTTTACATCAACAAAATATGTATGAATTAGAAATAAAGAAACCTAAGTGAAACGACTAAGGGCAAGCCAAATCAAGCTCTGTTAAGGTGACCAATAAGGCATGGCAATTATTCATTGAAGCAATGTATGACCAGGAGCCGAAGCCACTTGATCCTAGGGCCGAAACAGGGTTTCCCCCTTCACGGCCCATATGGATGCAAGCTAGGGTTGCATCCCGGAGGGAGCCTGGCCGGCTAAAACTGATGATTTTAGCCTCCCCTGAGTTTAACATCAACAAAAGATGTGTGAGTTAGAAAAAAAGGAACCTCAGATATATTTGAAAGGGCTTAGGGCAAGCCAAGTCTAGCTCTGTTAAGGTGACCCACAAAAAAGGCAGTGTAACACATTTTCTATCCATCTTTTCTATCTTTTCATTGTTTAAACTGACCCAGCCCAACCCTTTTTGTTTCTCTCCTTGAGGGAATTTTATCTGGGTGGTTTTGAGAGTTGCATGAAAAAACTAAACTAAACCAAAGACACTTGACACATCACAGGGCAATGCATAATGGTCAAGTGACACATTTACATATCGGCTGGGCAATATCTAAAAAAAGGTAAAGGATGGTAACGTTCATGGAAGCAATGTATGCGCTGATCATGAGCCGAAGCCACTTAATATCAGGGTTTCCCCCTTCACAGCCCATACAGAATAAAGCTAGGGTTGCATCCTGGAGGGAGCCTGGCCGGCTAAAATTGAGGATTTTAGCCTCCCCTGAGTTCAACATCTACAAAAGATGTATGAATTAGAAAAAAAGGAACCTCAGACATTTGAAAGGGCTTTGGGCAAGCCAAGTCTAGCTCTGTTAAGGTGACCCACAAAAAAGGCAGTGTAACACATTTTCTATCCATCTTTTCTATCTGGGTGGTTTTGAGAGTTGCATGAAAAAACTAAACTAAACCAAAGACACTTGACACATCACAGGGCAATGCATAATGGTCAAGTGACACATTTACATATCGGCTGGGCAATATCTAAAAAAAGGTAAAGGATGGTAACGTTCATGGAAGCAATGTATGCACTGATCATGAGCCGAAGCCACTTAATATCAGGGTTTCCCCCTTCACAGCCCATACAGAATAAAGCTAGGGTTGCATCCTGGAGGGAGCCTGGCCGGCTAAAATTGAGGATT
Source organism: Strongylocentrotus droebachiensis (assembly GCA_035222895.1). Taxonomy (NCBI): domain Eukaryota; kingdom Metazoa; phylum Echinodermata; class Echinoidea; order Camarodonta; family Strongylocentrotidae; genus Strongylocentrotus; species Strongylocentrotus droebachiensis. The sequence continues at coordinate 65,868 of JAVYIG010007187.1, read as the reverse complement.
TTAGCCTCCCCTGAGTTCAACATCTACAAAAGATGTATGAATTAGAAAAAAAGGAACCTCAGACATTTGAAAGGGCTTTGGGCAAGCTAAGTCAAGCTCTGTTAAGGTGACCCACAAAGAAAGGCAGTGTGACCCATTTTCCATCTTGTGATTGTTAAAACTGACCCTCCCTAACCCTTTTTGTCTCTCTTTTTGAGGGAATTTTATCTGGGTGGTTTGAAGAGTTGCAGTTGTATAGCCCCTGCCCCCATGAGTTTAACCCCTAGAAAAGATGCATGAAAAAACTAAACTAAACCAAAGACACTTGACACGTACATCACAGGGCGATGCATAATAGGCAAGTGACGCATAAATATCAGCTGGGCAATATCTAAAAAAAAAGGTAAGGCATGGCACTCTTCATGGAGGCAATGCATGTGCTGATCATGAGCCGAAGCTACTTGATAACAGGGTTTCCTCCTTTACAGCCCATATAGATGCAAGCTAGGGTTGTATCCCGGAGGGAGCCTGGCCGGCTAAAATTGAGGATTTTAGCCTCCCCTGAGTTTAAAATCAACAAAAGATGTATGAATTAGAAAAGAAGGAACCTAAGATATATTTGAAAGGGCTTAGGGCAAGCCAAGCCTAGCTATGTTAAGCTGGCCCACAAAAAAGGCAGTGTGACACATTTTCTATCCATCTTGTCTATCTTTTGATTGTTTAAACTGACCCAGCCCAACCCTTTTTGTTTCTCTCCTTGAGGGAATTTTATCTGGGTGGTTTTGAGAGTTGCATGAAAAAACTAAACTAAACCAAAGACACTTGACACATCACAGGGCAATGCATAATGGTCAAGTGACACATTTACATATATATCGGCTGGGCAATATCTAAAAAAAGGTAAGACATGGCAATGTTCATGGAAGCAATGCATGCGCTGATCATGAGCCGAAGCCACTTGATAACAGGGTTTCCCCCTTCACAGCCCAAACGGATGCAAGCTAGGGTTGTATCACGGAGGGAGCCTGGCCTGGCTGAATAATACTAAGGGTTTTAGCCTCCCCTGAGTTCAACATCTACAAAAGATGTATGAATTAGAAAGAAAGGAACCTCAAACATTTGAATGGGCTTTGGGCAAGCCAAGTTGAGCTCTGTTAAGATGGCCAACAAAGCAAGGCAATGTGACCCATTTTCTATCCATCTTTTCTATCTTGTGAAGTTAAAACTGACCCTGCCCAACCCTTTTTGTCTCTTCTCTTTGAGGGAATTTTATCTGGGTAGTATGAAGAGTTGCAGTTGTGTAGCCCTTGCCCCCATGAGTTTAACTCTAACAAAAGATGCATGAAAAAACAAAACTAAACCAAAGACACTTGACACATCACAGGGCAATGCATAATGGGCAAGTGACGCATTTACATTTCAGCTCGGCAATATCTATAAAAAAAAAAGGTAAAGCATGGCTATGTTCATGGAAGCAATGTATACGCTTTATCATGAGCCGAAGCTACTTAATATCAGGGTTTCCCCCTTCACAGCCCATACAGAGGCAATCTAGGGTTGCATCCCAGAAGGGAGCTTAGTCTGCTAAACTTGAGGATTTTAGCTTCTCCTAATTTTTACATCAACAAAATATGTATGAATTAGAAATAAAGAAACCTAAGTGAAACGACTAAGGGCAAGCCAAATCAAGCTCTGTTAAGGTGACCAATAAGGCATGGCAATTATTCATTGAAGCAATGTATGACCAGGAGCCGAAGCCACTTGATCCTAGGGCCGAAACAGGGTTTCCCCCTTCACGGCCCATATGGATGCAAGCTAGGGTTGCATCCCGGAGGGAGCCTGGCCGGCTAAAACTGAGGATTTTAGCCTCCCCTGAGTTTAACATCAACAAAAGATGTGTGAGTTAGAAAAAAAGGAACCTCAGATATATTTGAAAGGGCTTAGGGCAAGCCAAGTTTAGCTCTGTTAAGGTGACCCACAAAAAAGGCAGTGTGACACATTTTCTATCCATCTTTTCTATATTTTCATTGTTTAAACTGACCCAGCCCAACCCTTTTTGTTTCTCTCCTTGAGGGAATTTTACCTGGGTGGTTTTGAGAGTTGCATGAAAAAACTAAACTAAACCAAAGACACTTGACACATCACAGGGCAATGCATAATGGTCAAGTGACACATTTACATATCGGCTGGGCAATATCTAAAAAAAGGTAAAGGATGGTAACGTTCATGGAAGCAATGTATGCGCTGATCATGAGCCGAAGCCACTTGATAACAGGGTTTCCCCCTTCACAGCCCAAACGGATGCAAGCTAGGGTTGTATCACGGAGGGAGCCTGGCCTGGCTGAATAATACTAAGGGTTTTAGCCTCCCCTGAGTTCAACATCTACAAAAGATGTATAAATTAGAAAGAAAGGAACCTCAAACATTTGAAAGGGCTTTGGGCAGGCTCGGTGTAAAAATGTCAGAGGAAAAAATATCAGAGGTAAAAATGTCAGAGGTAAAAATGTCAGAGGAAAAAATGTCAGAGGTAAAAATGTCAGAGGTAAAAATGTCAGAGGTAAAAATGTCAGAGGTAAAAATGTCAGAGGTAAAAATGTCAGATGTAAGAATATCAGAGGTAAAAATATTAGAGGTACAAGCAAAAAAAATGAGTGCCGTCATAATATCTCAGCACTTTTATCACACAGAACGTCGAGACGTACAGCTACTGCATGGGCTAGTCTATTATATTCCTTTCTTGCATGAAAAAAAAAGACACTTGACACATCACAGGGCAATGCATAATGGGCAAGTGACGCACTTACATATATCAGCTGGGCAATATCTTAAAAAACGTAAAGCATGGCTATGTTCATGGAAGCAATGTATGCGCTAATCATGAAGTGAAGCCACTTAATATCAGGGTTTCCCCCTTCACAGCCCATACAGATGCAAGCTAGGGTTGCATCCCAGAGGGAGCCTAGCCGGCTAAAATTGAAGATTTTAGCTTCCCCTGAGTTTTACATCAACAAAATATGTATGAATTAGAAATAAAGGAACCCCAGACAATATTGAAACGACTAAACTAGGGCAAGCCAGATCAAGCTCTGTTAAGGTTACCCACAAGGCAAGACAATTGTTCATTGAAGCAATGTATATGACCAGGAGCCGAAGCCACTTGATCCTAGGGCCGAAACAGGGTTTTCCCCTTCACAGCCCATATGGATGCAAGCTAGGGTTGCATCCCAGAGGGAGCCTGGCCGGCTAAAATTTAGGATTTTAGCCTCCCCTGAGTTTAACATCAACAAAAGATGTATGAATTAGAAATTCGAAATAAAGGAACGCTGCATTTGAAATGGCTTAGGGCAAACCAGATAAAGCTCTGTTAAGGCAAGTCATTGTGACCCATCAATTTTCCATCTATCTTTTTTAGTCATGTGATTGTATATTGAATTATTGACCCTGTCTAACTCTTTTTGTTTCTTTTTATCTGGGCGGTTTGAAGAGTTGTAGTTGTAGCCCTCCCCCCCCCTGAGTTTAACCCTAACAAGATATGCATAAATTACAAAACTAAGAACCAATGACAGCACATCACAAGCAAAGCATACAGTATAAGGCGAAATATAATGGGCAATAGTATTTACATATAGGCAAGGCGAGCTCTGTTACGGTGATTCACAAGGCAATTAATGGGACTCATTTCTATCTTATCTTTAGTTTTCTTTCATTTTGATTTTAATACTGACCCTGCCTGTAGTAATATGTATTATATGGATGAGCAACTTGATATACGCAGTGATGTAGCTGAGGTCATAATGTATATGCGTACAACTATACACCCTCATATTTGATCATGGTGGTCCCGGCCCAGCCAGTTTTTTTGCTGATGTTATTCACCCAATAAACCTATTACATTGATGTTGAACTTTATAGCATCAAATTTGTTTGGACTTATTAATGCTTGTTTGACATGGTGGCAGCCAGATGCGAACCTGTGCTGTGACGATTTTATGATAATGGATCAGGATATCTTGAACAGATATGGAATGAGTTTGCTACGTTCGGGCTGCAGCACAGTGAGTATCGACAGTAACTTGTCGTCTACCGGTTATAAAGCTCAGCCAATTCGTTTTGTTTACATGATCCAATTTTGAGCGATCGGACCGCCGAGAACTTGACTATACATTTTGATGACGCTGTACGTTGTCTCAATCGAGTGAGCATGGTGACTATATAGTTGGAAGTCCTGACCTGACCCAGGAACGCTAGACCCTAGCCTAGAGGCTAATGCTGGTGAGCATGCAGGATTCAGATCTAATCTACAACAAGATTTGAATGCTATGCTGATCAGCGGATCAAGAAAGCAAGACTTGGCATATTGAACATGAACACTTAATCTGAACTATAAACGACTAAATTTAGACCATAACGAGTCAGGATTAGTTGTTGCAGAGTAACAGAACTGCTGTACGGATATTATGGACTATAATTTATAGTACAAAATAGTACTGGTATTAGTAGTAGTAGGCCTAGATCTTTAAGGACTTCAGTTGACGAATATAAATTCATTCATGCATGTGTAGCATGTAGTTACTGTAAGTCTATAGGCCTAAGAGTATTAAAGACAAGAGTAAGACTAGTTTAAACAGTGTGATCTGATTCTGTGAAGTCATTTTCATTTCATGCTAGATAGGATCTAGATCCTGTCGAATATTGATATTTGTATCAATGTGGTTCTACTGTTGTATGGAAGTAACTTAGCCTAAAGTAATTTTTGTTGCAAGAGCTAAATCATCATATTGAATTGAAATTTTAAAAGGTCTGTTCAAAGATGGATTTGTATGCCATGTGAAAGTGTATACTGAATGACAAAAGTCTTTTTCACATATTGGCAAATGTTTTTAACCTGTGACATTTGTTTTTGAATATATATTATAAGAGCAATTGTTTGCACTGCTAATGTTCTCGTACTAAGGTTTCAATAACGGGTATTGCCATGGCTAGTGGAGCTATTCCAGGTCCCAAGATGGACTGGTCCAAGCCGGACCGTTCATAAGAATTGCGAGAGTTTAAACAAGTTGCCAACGTGTGGTTCAAAATAAAAGAGCCTCCTGAAGAGGAACAGCATACCTACATTGTATGTGATACTATGGACAGGAGTGGAAGGACGTGGGATGTTCAATACGTGGACGATGACAGAAGAATTAAAAACTGAACGACCCCCAAGAACGTTTGGAAAGCATTAATTCTCCACCCAGCTAGAGCCCCAGGAGAATTTTCGGATCCCTAGATTGGAGTTCCATAGGTACAGACAGGGGGCATTAGAGATTATTCATGAATTTGTTCTAAGATGCCACACAAAACTAGCAAAGTGTAAGACTGAAGGGTCTGTTGAGAGGATCATCAAAGTTTTGATTGCTGGGATCAAGCACCCAGAGGTACAAAAGATCCTACTCTCAGCAAGGATGAGCATCTCAAGCTAGATGAAGCTGCATCATTATATCCAGGACACACACGGCTAGTGACTCACACACGAGTCTCTTGAACAGTCTGGATAGAGCCTCGGTACATTATGTAGTATGTACACCAGTACCTGCAAGCATTGTGGATTGAGACATCCACCAAAGAATTGAACTGTGTTCAAGTCACAGTGTCACAAATGTGGCATGAAAGGAGACAAAGGAAATCGGAGGAACCAAAGTAAAAGCAGAACCCCTACCTCCGCAAAAAATTTGCATCCTATTGCCAGTACTGCAGATGATGATGATCTACAGAGGGAGTTTGATGATATATCTATAGAGTCAATCTATGTTGGACATGTCCATATTGATGGTGTTCCTACTGATGACAGCGATGAGCTTTTCGCAACTTTGAAGTTTTGCATGAGGAACAAGCTGAGTAACCACATTTTGAGAGTAAAGGTGGACACAGGAGCACAGGGGAATGTGTTGCCTCTTCGGTGCTTCAGGAAAGTGTTTCCAGAGCTCCTAGATGACCAGGAATATCCTCTTATTAAAGTCAGCTGTAATACTGTGACATGTCAGATTGTATGCTTACAATGAGACAGCAATACAACAATATGGTTGTTTGATATTCCCTGCCAGTACAAAGATGGGAAGTGGTTCCGCAACAACTTCTTCAAGAAAGATTACCGGAGTCCTTTTCAGGACTCCTCAATCCTCCCTCTCTCTCACACGGTGCACCCGCAAGCCTACTGTATAACTTCTTCATTGTAGATACACTGCCATCCTCGGATTGCAGAGTTCAGTCAGGATGCATCTAGTTCTAGTGAACTGTGAGTAGCATCAGAGATGCAGACCAAACATGATCAAGAGTACACAGGATCTGAGATAAGTACCCAGATCTGTTCCAAGGTATCGGGAGATTCCCAGGCGAATACCACATCACTATTGAAGATAATACAGAACCTGTTGACCATCCTCCAACGAAGTTTCCCATCCATCTTCAAGATGAATTGAAGGAAGAGCTGGATAGGATGGAATCGATTGAGGTCATAGAGAAGGTGACCAAGCCTACTGATTGGGTTTCTTTGTTTGCTTTCAGCAGGAAAAGCTATGTACAGCTACGAGCTTAACTTGACCCAAAGGACCTCAATAAGGCATGTAAGCGGACATATCACAATGCCCCAACACTCAAGGAGATCACTCATAAGCTACATGGTGCTCAAGTGTTCTCAAAGCGAGATGCCAGACTTGTTTATTGGAGCTTCAGAAGGTACAGATCCTATTTGCCATTTGAGAGGTTCAAGACATATTCCAGGAGAAGATGGATCAGATCCTTGAGCACTGCTCAGGCACGATTGGCATTGCAGATGATATAGTTGTGTATGGAAAGACTGAAGCAGAGCATGACAAAGCTCTACATAACCTCATGGCTGTGGGACGAGAATATGGACTTGTCTTCAATACAGACAAATGTGACGTGAAGACCCCACAGGTGAAGTTTTTTGGCTGTCTCTACGACAAAGAAGGTGTGCATCCAGATCCTGCAAAGATTGCAGAGTCTTTCAGCGCCAGGCTGCTTAAGAGAGTTGCAACAGTTTCTAGGGATGGTACAGTACATGTCTCCCTTCATCTCAAATCTGGCTGACAATGCAGAAACCTTACGTGCATTGACTAGGAAGAACAGTGAGTGGCGCAGTGGACTCCATCGATCACACCAGAAGGCATTTGAGCACTTGAAATCAGTGGTGTCATCCATGTGCACTGAACATACTTTGACTCCTCAAAGCACTTAACTAGGATGCGTCCACAAGAGGACTAGGAGCAGCACTACAGGAGGGGAAACCAGTCTCATTCGTGATTAAAGCATTGACAGAGACAGAAAGCCCATATGCAAACATTGAATGAAAATGTTAGCGGTAGTGTTTGGCTGTACAAGGTTTGACAGATACGTGTATAGAGCAAAATTTCGCAGTGGAATTCGACCATAAGCCGCTGGCAAGCATCCATAAGAAAAACCTAGCCAACATTCTGCCCTGACGCCAATGGATGCTTCTCTGTTTGCAACCATACAACTTCGAGCTCGTATACAAGCCAGAAAGAGATGGTTTGTCGAGGATCAACCCAAAGAAGCAACCTACCATGGAATTTGACAAAACCATCCATGCAATCTACATGTCTCACAGCAATTTAGGACAGCTACAAGAAGAGACAGAAGCTAGCAGAAGCTTGAGAGTGCTTTAAGTAGGTAATCCTAACTGGCTGGCCTGAAGACGTGAAGGAAGTTCCAAAAGAACTGCGTCACTACTGGTCGTGCAGAGATATAAATATATATCTGTAAAGCGCTTTGAGAGGGCCTGCGGTCCTGAAATGCGCTATATAAGGACGAACTATTATTATTATTATTCCTTGGAAGTAGAAGATGGTCTCATTATGAAGGGGGAAAGAATCTTCATACCCAAGCCTATGCAGCAGGAATTGACACCGAGTCTTCATGCAGGTTTTCAAGAAATGACAAAGACACAATTCAAGGCAAGAAGATGTGTTTACTGGGATGGATTGTCCAAAGCAATTGGATAGATGGTGAGCTCTTGCCAAGCATGCAATGAGTTACAGAAGGCCCAGTCAAAGGAGGCGTTACTTCAGCTTGAAGTACCCCATCATCCGTGGGAAACAGTTGGAACGGACTTGTTCCACTTTGAAGGTGACAAGTATATCATCATCATCGACTACCTGTCTAAGTTTCCTGTCGTGAGGAAGATCAGAGGTGGTGGCACCAGCTCGACTATTGTCCGAATCTGAAAGAACATATTCAGTGAGCAAGGCATACCCTTGAAGATCGTTAGTGACAATGGACCACAATTCTTTAGTTCAAAACACAAGAGTTTCACAGAGAAGTGGAATAATCAACATGTGACATCAAGTCCTCATTATCCACAGAGCAATGGACTTGTAGAGAGAGGGCAATCCAGACAGTCAAAGCAATTCTGAAGAAAGTGAAGATGTTTGAGAACTACCCTGATTGACAGTAGTTTACCAACACCAGCTGAACTACTACAAGGGAGAAAGTTCAGGAGTAACCTACCCATGAAGGTGAATCACTCACCACACTGTGATGAAGTCTATGAGAAACTCTAACAGTGCCAAGAAAGGCAGAAGGAAGTATTTGATGTAAGAGGAGTTAGAGATTTACTCCCACTGCCTTTGGGTCAGAAAGTGACAATGCTAGATCAGGAAACCAGCAACTGTAATCGGAAAGTGCCAAGAACCCATATCATACATGATACAGACACCCAGTAGAAGTCTTTGAGGGAATTGTATCTGTATGGTGTGAAGTTTTGCATCAAACCATTGTTTGCTAGAAACTATTTCACTTTATGGCAACCCGTTTGCTCTGACATGAGGAGGTTATAAAACGTGACTTGTTTCTCCAAACTAAAATTTATATCATTGCAAGAGAAGTCACTTATCATTCACCTTAAGTACACTAGGAGGTAATCAATGTAACTTGCACTAGCTGTTTACATTTCCCTGAAATTGAGAGGAATTACTCCTAAAACATAAAGAATAGAAATTACACTAATTTTAAACCGGGTTCATGGGTAGCCTAGGGCATAGAGAGTGTTATATCTGCATGAAGTTTTTTTTCTTCGTTGCCACAGATCTCATTTATTTTAGTTACATTGATTTTGCACTTCATTCAGAGAAGACAAGAAGGTCCTATTACTTTGAAAACCTGGTAAGACTCTTATGTAGACAGAGACATATCAAAGTTCTTCCATGGAAGCGAATGGGATCTTTTTCTGGCTCCTGGATGTAGGTCTTGGTGATTATTCCATCACCCTCAAACAAATCAGGCATTTCCTAGTCAGTCTGTGAAATTTACATCCTTACGATAGTTTCCTAATTCATTTTATTTAATTTTATTTTGGGGTTGAGATTGTGCACCCCAAAATGGTTAAGGGTTCAAATTTGTTCAACCCAAGTTGGATATAGGGGATCTACATCCAGAGATTGATGGCAGATGGGAGGGGATTGAAAACTTTGCATCCTCAAATCGATTTTGGGAGGGAAATTAACATTTATGTATCCCATAAGGCCTAAAAAAAAATGTTGTATTGCCCTTTAAGTGCCAAAACATTTTTTTTTTAAACTCCCTCTTTGGGCTGATATTTTTCAGTTTTGAATGCTTCAATACATTTTTTTCTTGATATAATTTTTTTTTTTTTAAAACCTCTTTAAAAAGCCGACCGTCGATTTCAACATTTTTGGGTCTTTCGCGAAGGGCAATACAACATCTTTTTTTTAGGCCTAATAGAGGTTGGGGTTGGGGCAATTCAAATTTATGCATCCCAAGATGGAAAGGGGCAAATTAAACCCCTGCATCCCAAAATGAATGGAATCTTCGTAACCCCAAAAGTGGCTGGGGTGATAGAAGGGATTGATAGAGGATTGAACTTGTGCATTACAAAATGGTTGGGGGATTCAAATTATGCACCTTAACATTAGCATTGATTAGAGTAGGATTGAAGTTTATCCATACCGAGATGGACTTGGGAGAAGGGGAGATTGTAACTTGTGTAGTCCAAGATTGAAAGGGGGGGGGGGGGGAGCTTTTTAAAGGGATCGTTTAACAATGTTAATTCTGAGATACACAGCCTCCGTGTCCGTGATATGGTGTAATATTGAAGCCCTAAAAAAATTGCGCTTCAAAATGATCAAGAAGTGCCTCAAAAAAGTAAAAATCTTTGAGTGACCGGTTTTACCTTACTCGTTTTCCCCAATAGAGTGTAGAATAGAGTGTAGTGTAAAATTTGTTATTTCAATCATAAAATATCTTGATAATCAGACAGGCGATCAGCTTGTAAAATCCATGGGGTTCCTGACTGACCTAAAGGTTTATAATTATCATTGCAGCATGAGCTAAATCCAGAATTTTGTTTCAGAATCTGAGACAAAGTTACCGGATCACTTTAAAGACCATTGTGGTGGGGGAAAATGACAACATGGGGATATTGTAGCTGTTGCAGATTCACATAGTTGGCATTCATTTGTAAGAAGAATTTTGATATCCTTCTTTGCACCATATTCCTGGTACGCCGGAATTATTCAGAATGAGCATTTTTGTTTTCAGAAATATTTTCCTTCTAAAATGAATGATCCAATTGATGCTGATCATAATGAGCAGTTTCCCTTCTGCTTCATATACAACTACTGTGTGCTCTGAGAATATTTAGTAGAGACTTTTATGATATGGAGATCCCACTAGCAGTAATCCAGAATTGACTTTCTAGTTGGGTAGTCGTTGTCTCATCCTTTCCAGGACCAACATCAATTCATGATCAGTTGATGAGCTTTAATGACTGTTAGCTTTAATAGTCATTTTGCTTGATGCTACTTTTAGCTATCATTGTTCAATCACAGAAATTTCCCATCATATAATGCTATAATTCAGCAGTATAAGGCTGCATTATTGTGGAGCCTTTCAATAATGTTCTATAGTAATATAGGGAGTATATAATAGACCTACCTTTGTAGGGGAAACAGATCTGCTAACAATGATTATCTATGCGTCATTTGCGTTATTTCAACATTGCAAGAGCTCAAACTTTTAGTGATAATTTAGAAGGAGGTTAATAATTCCTTAGTCCTATTGTACGGGGAGAGGTAGTTACACATGTTACATACACTCTCTTCTTCGGAAATCATGTGATTGAGATGGAGTAATTTCTCCATCAGAGATCTACAGTATCAGACTATGTGTTTAACTCGGTAACAACATATGACAGCAACAAGCAGCATTGTGATTTACATGTACATGCATATGAGCACCTGAAATGCACCACACTTGACCTGATCAAAAGGTTTCTTCACAGAATTTTTTTCTGACACATGTAGGAATTGACTTTTCTAGATTTACATGTCACTCTACTCAATCTTGACAGAGTGGCCATATGATGGACAGATTCAAGGAAAGTGAATGGGGAAAGAGGGTTTAAGGTAAGGAAATGAATGGGAGAAAACAAGGAGAAGTAGAGGAAAGCAAAGGACAAGAGAAAGGAGAAGAAAGGAAACAAGGGAGGAGAAAAGTGAAAATATTAAGAGGTAGGATATCCTAAGTAAAGGCCAAGAAGAAACCAAACTCTTTTAAGAGGTATCTGAGAATCACTCACCCATGTTCTCCTTGATGTTCTGCTTCATGGTTGACTTTCCCAAGTGTGGTCCATGATCTGATGATGCAGAAAGAAGCTTTTGTCTGAATTCACTGACTTCTCTCCTGGAAGCTGGATGGCACCTAAATTACTCTGACTCATCAAACAAAAGGTTAGGTACTGAACAGATGGTACAAGTTTCTAAGAGCCAGCATGATAAGAGCCATGTTTTAGCATCTGCCTGTATATTCACCAAAATAATTTTGCTCCCATCCCTATAATATTGTAGAAGATATTTATACTTACCTGATCAGCCACATGCCCTCCCTCTCCTTAACCCCCTATCTCGCTATCTCTCCCCCTCTCCTTAACCCCCTATCTCGCTATCTCTCCCCCTCTCTCTTCTCTTTCTCTCTCTCTTCTCTTTCTCTCTCTCTCTCTCTCTTCTTTCTCCCTCTCCCTCTCTCTCCTCTTTCCCTCCTCTTTTTCCCTTCCTCCTCTCTCCCAAACTCTCTCTATACCCCTCTCCCTAACTCGATATTTCTATATATCTCATTATCTCTCTCTCTCTCTCTCCCTCTCTCTTCTCATTCCACCCGACCTCACCTTCTCACAAAGCTCTCTATATCTGCCCTACTTCATCTAAGCCTTGCTCGATTGTCTCTCTCATTATTAGAGAATGAATGAATGGAACGGTCTCTTAGAGAATGATATAAAAGGATGACCCAATATACTTCATATATATCATTCCTAGAGAATGAATTAAAGGGACATATGAGCTGGTATCTGTTATGCATAGTGAATGAAGAGATGGCCTTATGCTTTATAAACACATTGTTGGAGAATCTTCCTCCAGGCAAGTCCTGTCCTAGTGCAGGATGCAGGATCGAGCATTGGCAGAAGTTGCAGAACCCTTCCAGGTATTTGAAAGTACATGGTTCCAATAGCAGGGGGCAGACCAAAAAGGTCTTCATTCCTATAAAATGAAGAGAAATGATAACTGAATTCTCTATCGGTTGAAGAGATGGCTCCCGAATGCTATACCATTAAACCAATTCTGTAATACATTTAGATTTCCTTGTTGAATGAGACTATTGTCTACAGCGATGGCAGGCTTCATCAGATGACTGGTGGTGATGAATAGATGTAGCTGTAAGAATGGCAGTCGGAGAGGATGGGCGAATGGGAATATACAAAGAAAATAATTACTGTTCTTTCACGTCATGAATCCAGTCATGTTCTGATTCCATTTGTATACAGCCTCTCTAATCCAGTGAGTTGGTTTGTCATCGATGATACTATTCTTCCAATCGATTATTCCAGTAGACACGGTCACTGATGACATTGTGGCATCATCTTCCTGAATCTTGCTAACATTTCTGCTTTCTTTTGATGTTAGGAATTCTCCCTAAAGCTCTTGCTGGGCTCTTGATTTTGTACCTCCTTGTGTCGCTCCTGAAAAGAAATGTGATACATTACTCTAGCTTGTAGCCTATCCATAGGTCAGATCAGTAATCCACATATTTTGAAGAGAGGAAGCTTGGAAGCGAGGAAGCTTGGACGCTGATGTTGTATTTCTTGTAGACTCTATTTCTGTTGATGATAACCTTATCACGTGGCCTGTTGTTAAATAACTCATGTGGTGATGTGCTCTTGAAAATGTTGATGAGAACATGAAGACGTTAAGAAGAAGCTAAATCCTTGATGTTGTTATCCAAGTGAGCTCAAAGATTTCCTTTCCTTGTTTTGCAACAATATCCTCCCCTCAGTTCATTTTATTGGATTCTTCAGATCCAGCCTGACTGGAACGTTCCTAATGTTTACACCATATAAGTCGAACATGTGATCTTTTTTTATGTCGAAACAGTTTCCACACATTCCTAGTCACTCCATTTTGTTTCCTTGAAGAAGATTATCCTCTTTGTACATTCCCATTATGTCGACCAGTTAGGACTGCCACTCTCCCAGCTATGGCTAAGCTTCACTCCCACTCCTCTGACAAGCCTGCTGTCTTTTGAAGCAATAGGTCTCACAAGAAAATATATTTGAAAATGTAGTCAGAAATTTTTGGCTAATCAACTCTATGAACCTTTTCAAGGATGCTTTGACATTCAGACAGAATGAATTTAAAGATGTGGCAAAATGTGCTCTACTGTTCTTAAAGAATGAATTGAAAGGATGGCCTGAAATGATCTACCATTCTCAGTGCCTAGGAGGGGACAAAACAACTTAATCACTATAACCCTCTTTCCTTCCTGTCTTGTGCAGGTGCAACACTTCCACTGATTTCCTGGTTTCATGCACAGGTGGTGGCTCTCATATGAGACCTCCAATTAACATCCTATCTGGAGGATTGTTACCTAGGCCGAGTGTATAGAATAAGGGAGGTTCTAGTAATAGCTGACTAATGCTTCACTCATCTGCCGGAGTTGGATTGGAATCCATGACCTTTAGTTTGACAGGCAGACGCTCTTCTGACCGGGGCAACTTGGTCACTGGCATGTTGATTTCATGAGGACCTGTTCCAATGGGCCATAAAGCATTTAGAATACTTTTTGCAGGACTTCTGAGGTAGTGTCAGTAGTGTACATTAAGGATGTGCTACTGAACACTATCGTCCCGCAATAGTTTGCAGAGAAGGCTTTTGTCTGCATGTGTCTTTCTTGTCCCTGGTTTAATTGGCAGGCCCCTCATAAAAAGTCAACCCTGTTTTTAAATGGTAAGTGTGCTCATAAACAGCGATATATTTTAGGTGTTGCTAGAAAGGATCATCATGGGAATTATAAGTGGATATTCAAGGGCAGAGTAAGCTATATTACTAAACTAAGATCAAATCATATATAATGCAGGAGAATATGCAGAGATTAGCTGCAGGGGGAACCACCAAATGCCGCTTTGGTTCTAGGTTCTAGTGAGTCAGTTTATCTGCATTCTGAATACTTCAAGGTCTATTAAATTGGTCGTTCACACCTAACTGTTACAGGTGTCTGCCAAGCCTCGACTGAAGAGGACTTTTACAACGCAGTGAATCAGTTACATCTATATATACTGATCATATCTTAGTTTAACACATCCAGGTTCATTAGATCGTTGATAATCACAAGTGTCTTTCAAGCCTTAGACTCGTGAGGAGTTTCACAAAGCCAGTGAGCCAGTGAATCAATTCTATCTTTATACTGACCACATTTCAAGGTATTAGGTTTGCATGCTGATTATCATAGGTGTCTTGTAAGCCTCATACTTACTAGGACAATTAATCCACAATGCTAGTCAGTTTTTATTTGCTGACATTTTACGATGACATGAACTCATTGGATACTTGAGCTGCATTGTAAGCCTCAGAGTCATGAGGACATTCACAAATCATCACACTTGACTTATTAGATTTGCATGCTTAATCATCAGTGTGTCCTCAAACTTTTGAAGATTTCCACAATACTAGTAAATGAATTATTCTGACCATATCTGATATAAAATCAGATGTGCATGGTAAAAGTCATCAGTGTCCTCATACTTTTAAAGCCTATATGTACTAGTTTACAGGAGGGATTATACCACACTGCAAGGTCACTGGACAGGCGTTATCTCATCAACTCAGCTCTTAATTAATATAAGAAAAAGAGGATCATGGGGGACCGATGATCACCTATTAGGCATTGTGTGTTATATAGAGGACGCAAGTAGCTACAAGTAGTGCAGTGGGCCTTTGAGGACTTCCACAATACCAGTGAATGAAATATTGAGCACATCTGATTTCTAAGATGTGTATGCTCATAATCATCAGTGTCTTTCATGCCTCTCAGTTACTAGGACATGTATTGCGTTAGATCTTCTGATAATCATTTCTAAGTCTCGGACTCGTGAGGACTTGTTGGAAAGTTAGAAAATATCAGTTTTATCTGCATCATCAGTAAACGAAGGTGTAAAACCCGCTGATAAACATAGGTGTCTCGGTATCTTAATTCTTGTCCTAATATAAAGAGACAAGATTGGAGCTCATCTCTCAGACTATTTGAATAGATGCAAATACAGTTTACAGTCATACTTGTAGTGCTAATATTTGCTCATATTTTGTGGTTAATAATGCAATGAAGTTCAATTGCATTAGTAATTGGCTTTGATGTTGAACATGTATCTCAAAGCTGTCTAATATTACTTTGTAGGAGTGAGATACCGTGCACATTGAACTATCATAATATAGCCTTCACTTCTGTTTAAGCATGTCATGTCTGACTTAAACGACAGATAATTGTCTTTTAACAGGGAAATACCAGCTCATTTCTTGAAGAGTACTGGATATTTACAAAAAATATGGATCACTTTCATCAGACATCGAAAACATATAAGGCATATCTTATTGTTAACAAGTCCATCGAGTTGATGAATGTGGATTGTTTTGAAAAAAATCTTATACAAAAAAAACTATTTTCACTCAATGCTCTCATTCTGTTTCACAATCAAATTAGTGGCTAGCAAATATTGCAATAAGCCTCTGGTTAAAGAAAAGAATGGTAGTTAGTAAGGGAGGAAAGAAGAGAAAGTAAAGAGATACCAACACAAATATACATACTTACCATGATGCAGGCATATAAGTAGAATACTTTTTCGTGTTTTGGGCTTTCCCTACCCCCAAACTTGGCCAAATAAGTATATAAAGATGTGCAGAAAACATTGGTGTTGTATTCTACATACTTCCAAGACCTCTACATTAATTCCTGCAAGCAAATGTATATTTTGGACAGGCAAAACAATGCTAATTAACATGCTTATCTTACCATACTGACTCCATGAAACTTGCTTCTCATCTGTGCAGTGTCAAACCAGATGCCTGGGTCTTCATAATTCAAGTGTCAAACAGTTTCCATGAGAGAGGTCAGTGATTCCAAACAAAGGCTTCTTTCAACATCATCGTCACATGGATCACACTGTGGAAGAGACAACCTTGAAAACCAGAACAAAAAGGAGGACATGGGTTCGAGTGCCCAGATCTCTGAAAAGAGGTTAGTAACTGCTTGGTCTTTAAGTAGGATATGGAAGTGGAAAGAGATAGAGATAGAAAGAAAGAGTGAGAAAGGAAGAAATAAAGAAAGAGTGAGAAAGAGGGATATTTATAGAGAGAGAAATGAAGACAGAAAAGAAAGAGGTATATATATATATATACCCAGTTTTTAAAAAGGTGAGATTGTAGGAATAACGAAATATGATAAAAAGAAGGAGCTGGATGTAAAAGGGTTGGTCAAGGTGAATTTTTGTTAATGGGAGCATGTCTAACAAATTAAGATTAAAGGAATTTGTGTGTTTTATAGGTTGGAAGTTTTGGAACGAGAGTATGTTTAAAGGAGAAGGGAAAGAAAAGAAGGCTTGCTCCCATTATAGAACTATATCAAAACAATTCTCGCACCGGGGGTAATAATATTTTGGGAGATTCTAGGACACACAAGATAGGGAAATAGAAAAGGTCACTTTGTGGATAATAATTACTGATTGGGCAAAAGGATTTAATTGACTTGTGCATAAATTAAAAGCTCATTTGGGATTGAACAGTGTATTTGGGGCTGGGTTTGGGATACAGGGATAATCCAGAGATTAGTGGCATATAAAAAGTGATGTAAAATTGATTTGGGAGGGAGTAGAGTATAGAAGTGCACAGTAGAGCTTAGAAGTAGAAGACAGTATAGAGTACCTGGGGGGGGGGGGGGGGGGGGAGAAGGAGGTAGAAGCCATGAGCCGAATAAACTCTTTAAGATATTTTATAACAACTTCACCATGTTGCTCATCCCTTCTAGATGTTTGCCCTTTTCTCTCTTAAACTGATTCCGGCGTATTGTGCAGAGAAGTTTGACCTTCGACCAAGAGACACAAACTAACTATTTCCAGCTACGTTGAGTATTGTGTTATAACTAATATGAACTCTGTAGTGATCTAGCCGAGGAGAGACAGGGAAGACAACCAGTTAATTCTTGTTATCCTTTTTGGCTTAGATTGAAATCCAGAACTTGTAATTGTCCTTAAAGGGATCAGTTAACTTTGTCTCAGATTCTGAAACAAAATCCTGGATTTAGCTCATGCTGCAATCATAATTATAAATCTTTAGGTCAGTCAGGAACCCCATGACTTTAACAAGCCAATCGCCCGTCTGATTCATAACACTACAGAGCTATTGGGGGAAACGAGTATGGTAAAACCGGTCACTCAATGAAGTTTTATTTTTTTAAGCACTTCTTGATCATTTTAAAGCTCAATTTTGTTTAGGGCTTCAATATTACATCATATCAAAGACGCTGATATCATGTAGGGCCGTGCATCTCAGATTTAACATTGTTAAACGATGCCTTTAATTGTGGGTATCTTGGTGTTGTTGGATGAGAGAGAGACTATGAATGAGACAGTAGTCTTTTACATTTTGGTTGAATTTTTAAAGCATTTATTATTTACAAATACGGGCTGCCCGAAACAGTGCAGCGACAAAGCGCCGTAAATCGAGATCCGTCAGAGGCAAAGTTATGCCCTACAGATGCTCGGGGGCCCTGCGGAGTTGTATCCTAATCCTGATACTAATCCTACTTTTCGCCACTATATTTTCGTGAATAGACAACAGCGTATCCAACCTCAACCTGGTCTAATGACTGGGCTGGATCACAATTGTTCTTTTCTTTCATAGACAGTATCTGGGGTCCCCATACAGTTGATAGGTTTGTAGACAATTATAGTGCCAATTTACCCCGTTTTAATTCAAAGTTTTGGTGTCCAAATTCCAGTCAGGTTGACACATTTTCTGTCTCGTAGGAATCTGATAATAATTGGATCGTTCCCCCATTCAAGGTCAAGCCATCAAAAATGTCAAGGCATGAAATACCCTAGCCACTCTGGTGGTTCCTCGTTGGCCATCTGCTCCTTTTTTGGCCTGCTCCTTTTTGGCCTTTGCTTTTTTTCAATATCCAGCTCTTTTTCATCTATAGTAATCCAGACAATATTTTGTTCAAGGTAGAAATTATCGTTGATAAATACAACAATCAGAATGTTAAAGATTGAAGAACATGCATGCACTATGTTTTACTTGCTTGTATGCAGGGTTTCATAGATGTGACAAATTGTTGAACAGTAAGGTTAATAATTAATATCCATTTTTGTGTTTCTCACATCAAGAAGGATCTTGGGTGGTTGTGTCTGCAACAGGGAAAGCCACCTGCCCAGTAAATATGCTTTATAAATACTTGAATAGTGCAGGTATTGTTGATTTGTTGATGGATGAGTTCATTTTTCAAAGGTTGTCTTTCTGTAATTTCTTGAATTCATTCAAGCTTACAGGCGGTAGGCTATCATATACAAGATGCAGGGAAATTTTCAAGGACTCTCTAGAAGCGATTGGAGTGGATTCGGAGTTGTTTGGTCTTCACAGTCTCAGAGCAGGAGGTGTTAGTGTTACCGCAGCAGCAGCGATTCGTGACCCGGACAGATTATTAAAGAGAGATGGAAGATGGGTTTCTGATTCTTCCAAGAATAGGTATGTGAAATAAAGGAACACTTTTTAATAAAATGCTTGTTTCGCTTAATTTGGGAATTAAATTGTACCTGAATGGAACTAAACATATATGTGACATGTGGTAATTAATCTGGAAAAGATTTATTTACGCTTGAGTTTGGGAATTAGGTAATAATCACATACTGCCGGGCAGAGATTGAAGTTTTTATTGATGTCTTGCACGACACTAGCAATTAACATAGATTATTCTAATTTTCTTTCCTATTATCAGTCATTACTTGGGTTGCCAATTTGTTACATTTTATTATCCCAACCAACCACTCCAGAGTACGACCGAAACGTTGAGAAGTGTTTAGTTGCTTCGTTGCTGGAAAACTTCCCTTTGTACCTCGTAGCCCATCTATTTCCCCTGATTACATGCCTGAACCGCCTGTTTTGTTTAAGCATCCATCATAACTACTGGAGGCAGCGCATAAAATTGTTTTGTTGAAGACCTCGCCGACGGTTCACATGTTTTTTTTCTTTCGCCATGTAGGCTTTGCTTGTTAACCCGTATAATACGGGTCTAGTAGTTATGTGGCTAGTCAGAATTGTTTAATGTTTAATTTTAATTTGGAGTTAATATTGTTATTTTTTGTCGTGTTGTGATTTGAGCTAGAATAAATAAATAGGTAGGCATACATGGGGACCGGGTAGTCTTGATTAAGAATTAAGCCTGCAAGTGACAGAAGGAGAGTTAAAAGAATTTTTTGAAGAAGTAGGAAAGGTGGTGGTTACTAAGTTAGGGCGGAATTCAGTAACAGCAGAACTACAAGGTCAGCATACTGTGTCTTTCCCAATCGTGAGCAAACCTGAGAGACTTCAAAGAAAAATAGACCCCAGCTAGTTGCTAGATAGTCCAGTAGAGGTGCGAGCAGTCATCTTCGCAGCCCTAAACTTGAAATTAGAAGAGGATGTGGTTGAACGGAAACCCCACTTATTGTCTTTTTTCAGTGGGGACCAGGCTAAAAGGGGGCAAGGTAGGTTTTGAGGGGTGGAAATATGAAGTCGACTGTTCGTCAAAACATTATAGTCATGCTTCCCTGATGCCCTAGTTAGGATGGTACAGAGATTGTTGAGGGGGGAGGCTGGGCAGATTGCTTTTAGCATGGGGCCAGAGGCCTCTATGAAGGATATCGGCGGTATAAACTAGAGGGTTCTACGAAACTGTGGAAAGCCGGGCCACACTATTACAGCAATTGCATTGCACCCAGCAGACAGTGGGGGAACCAATAGCAATGTACAGTACCCGGCTACAATTGCTGGTAGAATGGGTAGAGCGCAGTGGTGGACTTCTAGGGGGACGCAAAAGATGAGACATTTGATGGACAATAACGGTGAAGGGGGCAATTAGGCATCGATACAAGAGTGTGCATGATTTTCATGGGGTGGTGTCGATTGCCCGGGCCATGGAACAGGCGATAGAACATAAGATTTCCGTGGCCAACATCCAACACGCACAAAGGCGCAAAATCTTACCACCACGACCGAACCAAATACTGCTGCCCCTTCCAAAACTACCCAGATACAAGTAGATGGCAAAGAACAGCAGGAATAAGAGTTGACCTACGTCAAAGGGGGGCCTTTGTTTGCCAAATAAAAATGTCAGAGTTAAAAATGTCAAAGGTTAAAATGTCAGAGGTAAAAATGTCAAAGGTAAAAATGCCAGAGGTTAAAATGCCAGAGGTAAAAATGTCAGAGGTAAAAATGTAATTTTAGGCCGTTTAAGGTGTGAGGGCGAGGGACATTTTGTGTGGAGTGTGCATTACTACCTCAACCATGCAGGCCCCCCAAACCAGAATCTACCCCCACATACACCCCCAGCCGATCCCGATCCTGCAAATTATGGCAAATCAGGGAGAGTAATGCCTCTAAAAGGGCAGGGGCCACCACACTTGGGCAAGCAGTAGGTTCCAACTCGGGTGTTCCTCCCCCCAAAAACAAAAACCCCGGAGCTCCCCCAAAAGAGATTTTAAACCGGTTGGTAGGGAGAGCCAATGAAAGCAAAGCTATAACACAAGGTCGAAGGTGCCATATGCTTGTTAGATACCAGGTCCCGGGTGTCTACACTGTCAAAAAGCTTTTATATCCGTAGCTTATTCCCTGTCCCCCTATTGGAAATCTTTGTTTCCTTACTCCCCAATAAACTATAACGTAGTCGTAGTACTGAAGAACTTGATATTGAACCCAAAATTGTGACAGTAGATATAAGGCCCGACTAGATGGCCAGACCATACCTATTTTGATACAAAACCCCACGAAATCACCCTGTAGGTGTCTCACCATGCCAAATTTGGGGAAGTGTATTTATGCCAACCGTTAAAATCCGTCCAGATGCAAGAGACCACCACCACCATAAGGCCAACCAGGCAGAACAAGAAGATGCATGGTGATTGAATGGCCGATCAACTAGATTTTTCAGGCTCTCCTGCCCCGGAAGGATTCATTGATAAGAGTTAAGTCGGTAGTCTCAGAATATCCACATGTATTCAACGCTTTCTCTATTGAGAACATAATGAAATCATAGAGCACGTACCGCATTCCTGTCACAATCCCTAGCCAGTTAGGGAGCGATTTAGGCGTAGCACCCCTTCCCAGTACGAAGAGGTACGCAACCATATACAGGAGATGTAAAAAGGTTAGGGAAGGTCATTAGTCGTCTAGCCATCCATGGTTTCAAGTTAAAACCATCAACATGTTACAAGTGCCAAAAGTGCACTATCTAGGACATATCCTTTTGATAGCAACTGACCCCAGTAAGACTGCAGCTATTGCGAATTGACCCACACCGCAAACAAAGAAGTACGTGCATTTTTGGGGTCAACTAATTATTACAGGACGTTTGTCCCCAATTTTGCCCGGTCGCTGTGCCCCTGCACGAGTTATTTGGAGGACCTCATGAGGGTAAAAGAAGGAAAGACCATCTATCCCTCTGCTCATTATTATGCCTGCTTGGTGCCAAATCTAAATATTTCCTTTCCGGCAGCAACTGTACAGACTTCCAACAGCTACCACTGGTAACCAATGTTGTTTAACCCTGTCAGCTACTGACATCTACATATATCCTTTCCGGCATCAACTGTACAGACTTCCAACAGCTACCACTGCTAACCAATGTTGTTTAACCCTGTCAGCTACTGACATCTACATATTTCCTTTCCGGCATCAACTGTACAGACTCCCAACAGCTACCACTGCTAACCAATGTTGTTTAACCCTGTCAGCTACTGACATCTACATATATCCTTTCCGGCATCAACTGTACAGACTTCCAACAGCTACCACTGCTAATCAATGTTGTTTAACCCTGTCAGCTACTGACATCTACATATTTCCTTTCCGGCAGCAACTGTACAGACTTCCAACAGCTACCACTGGTAATCAATGTTGTTTAACCCTGTCAGCTACTGACATCTGCATATTTCCTTTCCGGCATCAACTGTACAGACTTCCAACAGCTACCACTGGTAACCAATGTTGTTTAACCCTGTCAGCTACTGACATCTACGTATATCCTTTCCGGCAGCAACTGTACAGACTTCCAACAGCTACCACTGCTAACCAATGTTGTTTAACCCCGTCAGCTACTGACATCTACATATTTACTTTCCGGCAGCAAGTGTACAGACTTCCAACAGCTACCAGTGCTAACCAATGTTGTTTAACCCTGTCAGCTACTGACATCTACATATTTCCTTTCCGGCAGCAACTGTACAGAATTCCAACAGCTACCACTGGTAACCAATGTTGTTTAACCCTGTCAGCTACTGACATATACATATATCCTTTCCGGCATCAACTGTACAGACTTCCAACAGCTACCACTGCTAACCAATGTTGTTTAACCCTGTCAGCTACTGACATCTACATATTTCCTTTCCGGCAGCAACTGTACAGAATTCCAACAGCTACCACTGGTAACCAATGTTGTTTAACCCTGTCAGCTACTGACATCTACATATATCCTTTCCGGCAGCAACTGTACAGACTTCCAACAGCTACCACTGGTAACCAATGTTGTTTAACCCTGTCAGCTACTGACATCTACATATATCCTTTCCGGCATCAACTGCACAGACTTCCAACAGCTACCACTGCTAACCAATGTTGTTTAACCCTGTCAGCTACTGACATCTACATATTTCCTTTCCGGCATCAACTGTACAGTCTTCCAACAGCTACCACTGCTAACCAATGTTGTTTAACCCTGTCAGCTACTGACATCTAGATATTTCCTTTCCGGCATCAACTGTACAGACTTCCAACAGCTACCACTGCTAACCAATGTTGTTTAACCCTGTCAGCTACTGACATCTCAATATTTCCTCTGTACACCATAGCCCATCTATTTCCCTCGATAACGTGCCTGAACCGCCTTTTTTGTTTAAGCATTCATCATATCTACTTGAGGCAGCGCATAAAATTGTTTTGTTAAAGACCTCGCCGACGGTTCACATGTTTTTTTTCTTTCGCCATGTAGGCTGTGCTAGTTCACCGTTATAATACGGGTCTAGTAGTTATGTGGCTAGTCAGAATTGGTTGATGTTTAATTTTGATTTGGAGTTAATATTGTTATTTTTTGTCGTGTTGTGATTTCAGCTAGAATAAATAAATAGGCAGGCATACATGGGGACCGGGTAGTCTTGATTAGGAATTAAGCATGCAAGTGACAGAAGGAGAGTTAGAAGAATTTGTTGAAGAAGTAGGAAAGCTGGTGGTTCATAAGTTTGGGCGGGATTCAGTAAGAGCAGAACTACAAGGTCAGCATACTGTGTCTTTCCCAATCGAGAGCAAACTTGGGAAACTTCAAAGAAAAATGGACCCCAGCTAGTTGCTAGATAGTCCAGTAGAGGTGCAAGAAGTCCTCTTCGCAGCCCTAAACTTGAAATTAGAAGAGGATGTGGTTGAACGAAAACCCCACCTATTGTCCTTTTTCAGTGGGGACCTAAGGCTAAAAGGGGGCAAGGTAGGTTTTGAGGGGTGGAAGTATGAAGTCGACTGTTTGTCAAAAGATTATAGTCATGCTCCTCGGATGCCCTAGATAGGATGGTACAGAGATCGATGAGGGGGAGGCTGGGCAGATTGCTTTTAGCATGGGGCCAGAGGCCTCTACGAAGGATATCGGCCATATAAACTAGAGGGTTCTACGGAACTGTGGAAAGCCGGGCCGTACTATTACAGCAATTGCATTGCACCCGGCAGACAGCGGGGGAGCCAATAGCAATGTACAGTACCCGGCTACAATTGCTGGTAGAACGGGTAGAGGGCAGTGGTGGACTTCCAGGGGGACGCAAAAGATGAGACATTTGATGGACAATAACGGTGAAGGGGGCAATTAGGCATCGATACAAGAGTGTGCATGATTTTCATGGGGTGGTGTCGATTGCCCGGGCCATGGAACAGGCGATAGAACATAAGATTTCCGTGGCCAACATCCAACACGCACAAAGGCGCAAAATCTTACCACCATGACCGAACCAAATACTGCTGCCCCTTCCAAAACTACCCAGATACAAGTAGATGGCAAAGAACAGCAGGAATAAGAGTTGACCTACGTCAAAGGGGGGCCTTTGTTTGCCAAATAAAAATGTCAGAGTTAAAAATGTCAAAGGTTAAAATGTCAGAGGTAAAAATGTCAAAGGTAAAAATGCCAGAGGTTAAAATGCCAGAGGTAAAAATGTCAGAGGTAAAAATGTAATTTTAGGCCGTTTAAGGTGTGAGGGCGAGGGACATTTTGTGTGGAGTGTGCATTACTACCTCAACCATGCAGGCCCCCCAAACCAGAATCTACCCCCACATACACCCCCAGCCGATCCCGATCCTGCAAATTATGGCAAATCAGGGAGAGTAATGCCTCTAAAAGGGCAGGGGCCACCACACTTGGGCAAGCAGTAGGTTCCAACTCGGGTGTTCCTCCCCCCCAAAAACAAAAACCCCGGAGCTCCCCCAAAAGAGATTTTAAACCGGTTGGTAGGGAGAGCCAATGAAAGCAAAGCTATAACACAAGGTCGAAGGTGCCATATGCTTGTTAGATACCAGGTCCCGGGTGTCTACACTGTCAAAAAGCTTTTATATCCGTAGCTTATTCCCTGTCCCCCTATTGGAAATCTTTGTTTCCTTACTCCCCAATAAACTATAACGTAGTCGTAGTACCGAAGAACTTGATATTGAACCCAAAATTGTGACAGTAGATATAAGGCCCGACTAGATGGCCAGACCATACCTATTTTGATACAAAACCCCACGAAATCACCCTGTAGGTGTCTCACCATGCCAAATTTGGGGAAGTGTATTTATGCCAACCGTTAAAATCCGTCCAGATGCAAGAGACCACCACCACCATAAGGCCAACCAGGCAGAACAAGAAGATGCATGGTGATTGAATGGCCGATCAACTAGATTTTTCAGGCTCTCCTGCCCCGGAAGGATTCATTGATAAGAGTTAAGTCGGTAGTCTCAGAATATCCACATGTATTCAACGCTTTCTCTATTGAGAACATAATGAAATCATAGAGCACGTACCGCATTCCTGTCACAATCCCTAGCCAGTTAGGGAGCGATTTAGGCGTAGCACCCCTTCCCAGTACGAAGAGGTACGCAACCATATACAGGAGATGTAAAAAGGTTAGGGAAGGTCATTAGTCGTCTAGCCATCCATGGTTTCAAGTTAAAACCATCAACATGTTACAAGTGCCAAAAGTGCACTATCTAGGACATATCCTTTTGATAGCAACTGACCCCAGTAAGACTGCAGCTATTGCGAATTGACCCACACCGCAAACAAAGAAGTACGTGCATTTTTGGGGTCAACTAATTATTACAGGACGTTTGTCCCCAATTTTGCCCGGTCGCTGTGCCCCTGCACGAGTTATTTGGAGGACCTCATGAGGGTAAAAGAAGGAAAGACCATCTATCCCTCTGCTCATTATTATGCCTGCTTGGTGCCAAATCTAAATATTTCCTTTCCGGCAGCAACTGTACAGACTTCCAACAGCTACCACTGGTAACCAATGTTGTTTAACCCTGTCAGCTACTGACATCTACATATATCCTTTCCTGCATCAACTGTACAGACTTCCAACAGCTACCACTGCTAACCAATGTTGTTTAACCCTGTCAGCTACTGACATCTACATATTTCCTTTCCGGCATCAACTGTACAGACTCCCAACAGCTACCACTGCTAACCAATGTTGTTTAACCCTGTCAGCTACTGACATCTACATATATCCTTTCCGGCATCAACTGTACAGACTTCCAACAGCTACCACTGCTAATCAATGTTGTTTAACCCTGTCAGCTACTGACATCTCAATATTTCCTTTCCGGCAGCAACTGTACATACTTCCAACAGCTACCACTGCTAACCAATGTTGTTTAACCATGTCAGCTACTGACATCTACATATATCCTTTCCGGCATCAACTGCACAGACTTCCAACAGCTACCACTGCTAACCAATGTTGTTTAACCCTGTCAGCTACTGACATCTAGATATTTCCTTTCCGGCATCAACTGTACAGACTTCCAACAGCTACCACTGCTAACCAATGTTGTTTAACCCTGTCAGCTACTGACATCTCAATATTTCCTCTGTACACCATAGCCCATCTATCTCCCTCGATAACGTGCCTGAACCGCCTTTTTTGTTTAAGCATTCATCATATCTACTTGAGGCAGCGCATAAAATTGTTTTGTTAAAGACCTCGCCGACGGTTCACATGTTTTTTTTCTTTCGCCATGTAGGCTGTGCTAGTTAACCGTTATAATACGGGTCTAGTAGTTATGTGGCTAGTCAGAATTGGTTGATGTTTAATTTTGATTTGGAGTTAATATTGTTATTTTTTGTCGTGTTGTGATTTCAGCTAGAATAAATAAATAGGCAGGCATACATGGGGACCGGGTAGTCTTGATTAGGAATTAAGCATGCAAGTGACAGAAGGAGAGTTAGAAGAATTTGTTGAAGAAGTAGGAAAGCTGGTGGTTAATAAATTTGGGCGGGATTCAGTAAGGGCAGAACTACAAGGTCAGCATACTGTGTCTTTCCCAATCGAGAGCAAACTTGGGAAACTTCAAAGAAAAATGGACCCCAGCTAGTTGCTAGATAGTCCAGTAGAGGTGCAAGGAGTCCTCTTCGCAGCCCTAAACTTGAAATTAGAAGAGGATGTGGTTGAACGAAAACCCCACCTATTGTCCTTTTTCAGTGGGGACCTAAGGCTAAAAGGGGGCAAGGTAGGTTTTGAGGGGTGGAAGTATGAAGTCGACTGTTTGTCAAAAGATTATAGTCATGCTCCTTGGATGCCCTAGATAGGATGGTACAGAGATCGCTGAGGGGGAGGCTGGGCAGATTGCTTTTAGCATGGGGCCAGAGGCCTCTACGAAGGATATCGGCCATATAAACTAGAGGGTTCTACGGAACTGTGGAAAGCCGGGCTGACTATTACAGCAATTGCATTGCACCCGGCAGACAGCGGGGGAGCCAATAGCAATGTACAGTACCCGGCTATAATTGCTGGTAGAACGGGTAGAGCGCAGTGGTGGACTTCCAGGGGGACGCAAAAGATGAGACATTTGATGGACAATAACGGTGAAAGGGGCAATTAGGCATCGATACAAGAGTGTGCATGATTTTGATGGGGTGGTGTCGATTGCCCGGGCCATGGAACAGGCGATAGAACATAAGATTTCCGTGGCCAACATCCAACACGCACAAAGGCGCAAAATCTTACCACCACGACCGAACCAAATACTGCTGCCCCTTCCAAAACTACCCAGATACAAGTAGATGGCAAAGAACAGCAGGAATAAGAGTTGACCTACGTCAAAGGGGGGCCTTTGTTTGCCAAATAAAAATGTCAGAGTTAAAAATGTCAAAGGTTAAAATGTCAGAGGTCAAAATGTCAAAGGTAAAAATGCCAGAGGTTAAAATGCCAGAGGTAAAAATGTCAGAGGTAAAAATGTAATTTTAGGCTGTTTAAGGTGTGAGGGCGAGGGACATTTTGTGTGGAGTGTGCATTACTACCTCAACCATGCAGGCCCCCCAAACCAGAATCTACCCCCACATACACCCCCAGCCGATCCCGATCCTGCAAATTATGGCAAATCAGGGAGAGTAATGCCTCTAAAAGGGCAGGGGCCACCACACTTGGGCAAGCAGTAGGTTCCAACTCGGGTGTTCCTCCCCCCCAAAAACAAAAACCCCGGAGCTCCCCCAAAAGAGATTTTAAACCGGTTGGTAGGGAGAGCCAATGAAAGCAAAGCTATAACACAAGGTCGAAGGTGCCATATGCTTGTTAGATACCAGGTCCCGGGTGTCTACACTGTCAAAAAGCTTTTATATCCGTAGCTTATTCCCTGTCCCCCTATTGGAAATCTTTGTTTCCTTACTCCCCAATAAACTATAACGTAGTCGTAGTACCGAAGAACTTGATATTGAACCCAAAATTGTGACAGTAGATATAAGGCCCGACTAGATGGCCAGACCATACCTATTTTGATACAAAACCCCACGAAATCACCCTGTAGGTGTCTCACCATGCCAAATTTGGGGAAGTGTATTTATGCCAACCGTTAAAATCCGTCCAGATGCAAGAGACCACCACCACCATAAGGCCAACCAGGCAGAACAAGAAGATGCATGGTGATTGAATGGCCGATCAACTAGATTTTTCAGG
Organism: Strongylocentrotus droebachiensis; assembly: GCA_035222895.1. Lineage (NCBI taxonomy): Eukaryota > Metazoa > Echinodermata > Echinoidea > Camarodonta > Strongylocentrotidae > Strongylocentrotus > Strongylocentrotus droebachiensis. Next base: position 37,100 of record JAVYIG010007187.1, on the reverse strand, counting down.
CTCTCCTGCCCCGGAAGGATTCATTGATAAGAGTTAAGTCGGTAGTCTCAGAATATCCACATGTATTCAACGCTTTCTCTATTGAGAACATAATGAAATCATAGAGCACGTACCGCATTCCTGTCACAATCCCTAGCCAGTTAGGGAGCGATTTAGGCGTAGCACCCCTTCCCAGTACGAAGAGGTACGCAACCATATACAGGAGATGTAAAAAGGTTAGGGAAGGTCATTAGTCGTCTAGCCATCCATGGTTTCAAGTTAAAACCATCAACATGTTACAAGTGCCAAAAGTGCACTATCTAGGACATATCCTTTTGATAGCAACTGACCCCAGTAAGACTGCAGCTATTGCGAATTGACCCACACCGCAAACAAAGAAGTACGTGCATTTTTGGGGTCAACTAATTATTACAGGACGTTTGTCCCCAATTTTGCCCGGTCGCTGTGCCCCTGCACGAGTTATTTGGAGGACCTCATGAGGGTAAAAGAAGGAAAGACCATCTATCCCTCTGCTCATTATTATGCCTGCTTGGTGCCAAATCTAAATATTTCCTTTCCGGCAGCAACTGTACAGACTTCCAACAGCTACCACTGGTAACCAATGTTGTTTAACCCTGTCAGCTACTGACATCTACATATATCCTTTCCGGCATCAACTGTACAGACTTCCAACAGCTACCACTGCTAACCAATGTTGTTTAACCCTGTCAGCTACTGACATCTACATATTTCCTTTCCGGCATCAACTGTACAGACTCCCAACAGCTACCACTGCTAACCAATGTTGTTTAACCCTGTCAGCTACTGACATCTACATATATCCTTTCCGGCATCAACTGTACAGACTTCCAACAGCTACCACTGCTAATCAATGTTGTTTAACCCTGTCAGCTACTGACATCTCAATATTTCCTTTCCGGCAGCAACTGTACATACTTCCAACAGCTACCACTGCTAACCAATGTTGTTTAACCATGTCAGCTACTGACATCTACATATATCCTTTCCGGCATCAACTGCACAGACTTCCAACAGCTACCACTGCTAACCAATGTTGTTTAACCCTGTCAGCTACTGACATCTAGATATTTCCTTTCCGGCATCAACTGTACAGACTTCCAACAGCTACCACTGCTAACCAATGTTGTTTAACCCTGTCAGCTACTGACATCTCAATATTTCCTCTGTACACCATAGCCCATCTATCTCCCTCGATAACGTGCCTGAACCGCCTTTTTTGTTTAAGCATTCATCATATCTACTTGAGGCAGCGCATAAAATTGTTTTGTTAAAGACCTCGCCGACGGTTCACATGTTTTTTTTCTTTCGCCATGTAGGCTGTGCTAGTTAACCGTTATAATACGGGTCTAGTAGTTATGTGGCTAGTCAGAATTGGTTCATGTTTAATTTTGATTTGGAGTTAATATTGTTATTTTTTGTCGTGTTGTGATTTCAGCTAGAATAAATAAATAGGCAGGCATACATGGGGACCGGGTAGTCTTGATTAGGAATTAAGCATGCAAGTGACAGAAGGAGAGTTAGAAGAATTTGTTGAAGAAGTAGGAAAGCTGGTGGTTAATAAGTTTGGGCGGGATTCAGTAAGGGCAGAACTACAAGGTCAGCATACTGTGTCTTTCCCAATCGAGAGCAAACTTGGGAAACTTCAAAGAAAAATGGACCCCAGCTAGTTGCTAGATAGTCCAGTAGAGGTGCAAGGAGTCCTCTTCGCAGCCCTAAACTTGAAATTAGAAGAGGATGTGGTTGAACGAAAACCCCACCTATTGTCCTTTTTCAGTGGGGACCTAAGGCTAAAAGGGGGCAAGGTAGGTTTTGAGGGGTGGAAGTATGAAGTCGACTGTTTGTCAAAAGATTATAGTCATGCTCCTTGGATGCCCTAGATAGGATGGTACAGAGATCGCTGAGGGGGAGGCTGGGCAGATTGCTTTTAGCATTGGGCCAGAGGCCTCTACGAAGGATATCGGCCATATAAACTAGAGGGTTCTACGGAACTGTGGAAAGCCGGGCTGACTATTACAGCAATTGCATTGCACCCGGCAGACAGCGGGGGAGCCAATAGCAATGTACAGTACCCGGCTATAATTGCTGGTAGAACGGGTAGAGCGCAGTGGTGGACTTCCAGGGGGACGCAAAAGATGAGACATTTGATGGACAATAACGGTGAAAGGGGCAATTAGGCATCGATACAAGAGTGTGCATGATTTTGATGGGGTGGTGTCGATTGCCCGGGCCATGGAACAGGCGATAGAACATAAGATTTCCGTGGCCAACATCCAACACGCACAAAGGCGCAAAATCTTACCACCACGACCGAACCAAATACTGCTGCCCCTTCCAAAACTACCCAGATACAAGTAGATGGCAAAGAACAGCAGGAATAAGAGTTGACCTACGTCAAAGGGGGGCCTTTGTTTGCCAAATAAAAATGTCAGAGTTAAAAATGTCAAAGGTTAAAATGTCAGAGGTAAAAATGTCAAAGGTAAAAATGCCAGAGGTTAAAATGCCAGAGGTAAAAATGTCAGAGGTAAAAATGTAATTTTAGGCCGTTTAAGGTGTGAGGGCGAGGGACATTTTGTGTGGAGTGTGCATTACTACCTCAACCATGCAGGCCCCCCTACCCAGAATCTACCCCCACATACACCCCCAGCCGATCCCGATCCTGCAAATTATGGCAAATCAGGGAGAGTAATGCCTCTAAAAGGGCAGGGGCCACCACACTTGGGCAAGCAGTAGGTTCCAACTCGGGTGTTCCTCCCCCCCAAAAACAAAAACCCCGGAGCTCCCCCAAAAGAGATTTTAAACCGGTTGGTAGGGAGAGCCAATGAAAGCAAAGCTATAACACAAGGTCGAAGGTGCCATATGCTTGTTAGATACCAGGTCCCGGGTGTCTACACTGTCAAAAAGCTTTTATATCCGTAGCTTATTCCCTGTCCCCCTATTGGAAATCTTTGTTTCCTTACTCCCCAATAAACTATAACGTAGTCGTAGTACCGAAGAACTTGATATTGAACCCAAAATTGTGACAGTAGATATAAGGCCCGACTAGATGGCCAGACCATACCTATTTTGATACAAAACCCCACGAAATCACCCTGTAGGTGTCTCACCATGCCAAATTTGGGGAAGTGTATTTTTGCCAATCGTTAAAATCCGTCCAGATGCAAGAGACCACCACCACCATAAGGCCAACTAGGCAGAACAAGAAGATGCATGGTGATTGAATGGCCGATCAACTAGATTTTTCAGGCTCTCCTGCCCCGGAAGGATTCATTGATAAGAGTTAAGTCGGTAGTCTCAGAATATCCACATGTATTCAGCGCTTTCTCTATTGAGAACATAATGAAATCATAGAGCACGTACCGCATTCCTGTCACAATCCCTAGCCAGTTAGGGAGCGATTTAGGCGTATCACCCCTTCCCCAGTACGAAGAGGTACGCAACCATATACAGGAGATGTAAAGAGGTTAGAGAAGGTCATTAGTCGTCTAGCCATCCATGGTTTCAAGTTAAAGCCATCAACATGTTACAAGTGCCAAAAGTGCACTATCTAGGACAAATCCTTTTGATAGCAACTGACCCCAGTAAGACTGCAGCTATTGCGAATTGACCCACACCGCAAACAAAGAAGTACGTGCATTTTTGGGGTTAACTAATTATTACAGGACGTTTGTCCCCAATTTTGCCCGGTCGCTGTGCCCCTGCACGAGTTATTTGGATCGAGGAACTCATGAGGGTAAAAGAAGGAAAGACCATCTATCCCTCGATCTGCTCATTATTATGCCTGCTTGGTGCCAAATCTAAATATTTCCTTTCCGGCATCAACTGTACAGATTTCCAACAGCTACCACTGCTAACCAATGTTGTTTAACCCTGTCAGCTACTGACATCTCAATATTTCCTTTCTGGCAGCAACTGTACAGACTTCCAACAGCTACCACTACTAACCAATGTTGTTTAACCATGTAAGCTACTGACATCTCAATATTTCCTGTCCAGCATCAACTGTACAGACTTCCAACAGTTACCACTGCTAACCAATGTTGTTTAACCCTGTCAGCTACTGATATTTACATATTTCCTTTCCGGCAGCAACTGTACAGAATTCCAACAGCTACCACTGCTAACCAATGTTGTTTAACCCTGTCAGCTACTGACATCTCAATATTTCCTTTCCGGCATCAACTGTTGAGACTTCCAACAGCTACCACTGGTAACCAATGTTGTTTACCCTGTCAGCTACTGACATCTCAATATTTCCTTTCCGGCATCAACTGTACAGTCTTCCAACAGCTACCACTGCTAATCAATGTTGTTTAACCCTGTCAGCTACTGACATCTCAATATTTCCTTTCCGGCATCAACTGTACAGTCTTCCAACAGTTACCACTGCTAACCAATGTTTTTTAACCCTGTCAGCTACTGACATCTACATATTTCCTTTCCGGCATCAACTGTACAGTCTTCCAACAGCTACCACTGCTAACCAATGTTGTTTAACCCTGTCAGCTACTGACATCTAGATATTTCCTTTCCGGCATCAACTGTACAGACTTCCAACAGCTACCACTGCTAACCAATGTTGTTTAACCCTGTCAGCTACTGACATCTCAATATTTCCTCTGTACACCATAGCCCATCTATTTCCCTCGATAACGTGCCTGAACTGCCTTTTTTGTTTAAGCATTCATCATATCTACTTGAGGCAGCGCATAAAATTGTTTTGTTAAAGACCTCGCCGACGGTTCACATGTTTTTTTTCTTTCGCCATGTAGGCTGTGCTAGTTAACCGTTATAATACGGGTCTAGTAGTTATGTGGCTAGTCAGAATTGGTTGATGTTTAATTTTGATTTGGAGTTAATATTGTTATTTTTTGTCGTGTTGTGATTTCAGCTAGAATAAATAAATAGGCAGGCATACATGGGGACCGGGTAGTCTTGATTAGGAATTAAGCATGCAAGTGACAGAAGGAGAGTTAGAAGAATTTGTTGAAGAAGTAGGAAAGCTGGTGGTTAATAAGTTTGGGCGGGATTCAGTAAGGGCAGAACTACAAGGTCAGCATACTGTGTCTTTCCCAATCGAGAGCAAACTTGGGAAACTTCAAAGAAAAATGGACCCCAGCTAGTTGCTAGATAGTCCAGTAGAGGTGCAAGGAGTCCTCTTCGCAGCCCTAAACTTGAAATTAGAAGAGGATGTGGTTGAACGAAAACCCCACCTATTGTCCTTTTTCAGTGGGGACCTAAGGCTAAAAGGGGGCAAGGTAGGTTTTGAGGGGTGGAAGTATGAAGTCGACTGTTTGTCAAAAGATTATAGTCATGCTCCTTGGATGCCCTAGATAGGATGGTACAGAGATCGCTGAGGGGGAGGCTGGGCAGATTGCTTTTAGCATGGGGCCAGAGGCCTCTACGAAGGATATCGGCCATATAAACTAGAGGGTTCTACGGAACTGTGGAAAGCCGGGCTGACTATTACAGCAATTGCATTGCACCCGGCAGACAGCGGGGGAGCCAATAGCAATGTACAGTACCCGGCTATAATTGCTGGTAGAACGGGTAGAGCGCAGTGGTGGACTTCCAGGGGGACGCAAAAGATGAGACATTTGATGGACAATAACGGTGAAAGGGGCAATTAGGCATCGATACAAGAGTGTGCATGATTTTGATGGGGTGGTGTCGATTGCCCGGGCCATGGAACAGGCGATAGAACATAAGATTTCCGTGGCCAACATCCAACACGCACAAAGGCGCAAAATCTTACCACCACGACCGAACCAAATACTGCTGCCCCTTCCAAAACTACCCAGATACAAGTAGATGGCAAAGAACAGCAGGAATAAGAGTTGACCTACGTCAAAGGGGGGCCTTTGTTTGCCAAATAAAAATGTCAGAGTTAAAAATGTCAAAGGTTAAAATGTCAGAGGTAAAAATGTCAAAGGTAAAAATGCCAGAGGTTAAAATGCCAGAGGTAAAAATGTCAGAGGTAAAAATGTAATTTTAGGCCGTTTAAGGTGTGAGGGCGAGGGACATTTTGTGTGGAGTGTGCATTACTACCTCAACCATGCAGGCCCCCCTACCCAGAATCTACCCCCACATACACCCCCAGCCGATCCCGATCCTGCAAATTATGGCAAATCAGGGAGAGTAATGCCTCTAAAAGGGCAGGGGCCACCACACTTGGGCAAGCAGTAGGTTCCAACTCGGGTGTTCCTCCCCCCCAAAAACAAAAACCCCGGAGCTCCCCCAAAAGAGATTTTAAACCGGTTGGTAGGGAGAGCCAATGAAAGCAAAGCTATAACACAAGGTCGAAGGTGCCATATGCTTGTTAGATACCAGGTCCCGGGTGTCTACACTGTCAAAAAGCTTTTATATCCGTAGCTTATTCCCTGTCCCCCTATTGGAAATCTTTGTTTCCTTACTCCCCAATAAACTATAACGTAGTCGTAGTACCGAAGAACTTGATATTGAACCCAAAATTGTGACAGTAGATATAAGGCCCGACTAGATGGCCAGACCATACCTATTTTGATACAAAACCCCACGAAATCACCCTGTAGGTGTCTCACCATGCCAAATTTGGGGAAGTGTATTTTTGCCAATCGTTAAAATCCGTCCAGATGCAAGAGACCACCACCACCATAAGGCCAACTAGGCAGAACAAGAAGATGCATGGTGATTGAATGGCCGATCAACTAGATTTTTCAGGCTCTCCTGCCCCGGAAGGATTCATTGATAAGAGTTAAGTCGGTAGTCTCAGAATATCCACATGTATTCAGCGCTTTCTCTATTGAGAACATAATGAAATCATAGAGCACGTACCGCATTCCTGTCACAATCCCTAGCCAGTTAGGGAGCGATTTAGGCGTATCACCCCTTCCCCAGTACGAAGAGGTACGCAACCATATACAGGAGATGTAAAGAGGGTAGGGAAGGTCATTAGTCGTCTAGCCATCCATGGTTTCAAGTTAAAGCCATCAACATGTTACAAGTGCCAAAAGTGCACTATCTAGGACAAATCCTTTTGATAGCAACTGACCCCAGTAAGACTGCAGCTATTGCGAATTGACCCACACCGCAAACAAAGAAGTACGTGCATTTTTGGGGTTAACTAATTATTACAGGACGTTTGTCCCCAATTTTGCCCGGTCGCTGTGCCCCTGCACGAGTTATTTGGATCGAGGAACTCATGAGGGTAAAAGAAGGAAAGACCATCTATCCCTCGATCTGCTCATTATTATGCCTGCTTGGTGCCAAATCTAAATATTTCCTTTCCGGCATCAACTGTACAGATTTCCAACAGCTACCACTGCTAACCAATGTTGTTTAACCCTGTCAGCTACTGACATCTCAATATTTTCTTTCTGGCAGCAACTGTACAGACTTCCAACAGCTACCACTACTAACCAATGTTGTTTAACCATGTAAGCTACTGACATCTCAATATTTCCTGTCCAGCATCAACTGTACAGACTTCCAACAGTTACCACTGCTAACCAATGTTGTTTAACCCTGTCAGCTACTGATATTTACATATTTCCTTTCCGGCAGCAACTGTACAGAATTCCAACAGCTACCACTGCTAACCAATGTTGTTTAACCCTGTCAGCTACTGACATCTCAATATTTCCTTTCCGGCATCAACTGTTGAGACTTCCAACAGCTACCACTGCTAACCAATGTTGGTTTACCCTGTCAGCTACTGACATCTCAATATTTCCTTTCCGGCATCAACTGTACAGTCTTCCAACAGCTACCACTGCTAACCAATGTTTTTTAACCCTGTCAGCTACTGACATCTCAATATTTCCTTTCCGGCATCAACTGTACAGTCTTCCAACAGTTACCACTGCTAACCAATGTTTTTTAACCCTGTCAGCTACTGACATCTACATATTTCCTTTCCGGCATCAACTGTACAGTCTTCCAACAGCTACCACTGCTAACCAATGTTGTTTAACCCTGTCAGCTACTGACATCTAGATATTTCCTTTCCGGCATCAACTGTACAGACTTCCAACAGCTACCACTGCTAACCAATGTTGTTTAACCCTGTCAGCTACTGACATCTCAATATTTCCTCTGTACACCATAGCCCATCTATTTCCCTCGATAACGTGCCTGAACTGCCTTTTTTGTTTAAGCATTCATCATATCTACTTGAGGCAGCGCATAAAATTGTTTTGTTAAAGACCTCGCCGACGGTTCACATGTTTTTTTTCTTTCGCCATGTAGGCTGTGCTAGTTAACCGTTATAATACGGGTCTAGTAGTTATGTGGCTAGTCAGAATTGGTTGATGTTTAATTTTGATTTGGAGTTAATATTGTTATTTTTTGTCGTGTTGTGATTTCAGCTAGAATAAATAAATAGGCAGGCATACATGGGGACCGGGTAGTCTTGATTAGGAATTAAGCATGCAAGTGACAGAAGGAGAGTTAGAAGAATTTGTTGAAGAAGTAGGAAAGCTGGTGGTTAATAAGTTTGGGCGGGATTCAGTAAGGGCAGAACTACAAGGTCAGCATACTGTGTCTTTCCCAATCGAGAGCAAACTTGGGAAACTTCAAAGAAAAATGGACCCCAGCTAGTTGCTAGGTAGTCCAGTAGAGGTGCAAGGAGTCCTCTTCGCAGCCCTAAACTTGAAATTAGAAGAGGATGTGGTTGAACGAAAACCCCACCTATTGTCCTTTTTCAGTGGGGACCTAAGGCTAAAAGGGGGCAAGGTAGGTTTTGAGGGGTGGAAGTATGAAGTCGACTGTTTGTCAAAAGATTATAGTCATGCTCCTTGGATGCCCTAGATAGGATGGTACAGAGATCGCTGAGGGGGAGGCTGGGCAGATTGCTTTTAGCATGGGGCCAGAGGCCTCTACGAAGGATATCGGCCATATAAACTAGAGGGTTCTACGGAACTGTGGAAAGCCGGGCCGTACTATTACAGCAATTGTATTGCACCCGGCAGACAGCGGGGGAGCCAATAGCAATGTACAGTACCCGGCTATAATTGCTGGTAGAACGGGTAGAGCGCAGTGGTGGACTTCCAGGGGGACGCAAAAGATGAGACATTTGATGGACAATAACGGTGAAGGGGGCAATTAGGCATCGATACAAGAGTGTGCATGATTTTGATGGGGTGGTGTCGATTGCCCGGGCCATGGAACAGGCGATAGAACATAAGATTTCCGTGGCCAACATCCAACACGCACAAAGGCGCAAAATCTTACCACCACGACCGAACCAAATACTGCTGCCCCTTCCAAAACTACCCAGATACAAGTAGATGGCAAAGAACAGCAGGAATAAGAGTTGACCTACGTCAAAGGGGGGCCTTTGTTTGCCAAATAAAAATGTCAGAGTTAAAAATGTCAAAGGTTAAAATGTCAGAGGTAAAAATGTCAAAGGTAAAAATGCCAGAGGTTAAAATGCCAGAGGTAAAAATGTAATTTTAGGCCGTTTAAGGTGTGAGGGCGAGGGACATTTTGTGTGGAGTGTGCATTACTACCTCAACCATGCAGGCCCCCCTACCCAGAATCTACCCCCACATACACCCCCAGCCGATCCCGATCCTGCAAATTATGGCAAATCAGGGAGAGTAATGCCTCTAAAAGGGCAGGGGCCACCACACTTGGGCAAGCAGTAGGTTCCAACTCGGGTGTTCCTCCCCCCCAAAAACAAAAACCCCGGAGCTCCCCCAAAAGAGATTTTAAACCGGTTGGTAGGGAGAGCCAATGAAAGCAAAGCTATAACACAAGGTCGAAGGTGCCATATGCTTGTTAGATACCAGGTCCTGGGTGTCTACACTGTCAAAAAGCTTTTATATCCGTAGCTTATTCCCTGTCCCCCTATTGGAAATCTTTGTTTCCTTACTCCCCAATAAACTATAACGTAGTCGTAGTACCGAAGAACTTGATATTGAACCCAAAATTGTGACAGTAGATATAAGGCCCGACTAGATGGCCAGACCATACCTATTTTGATACAAAACCCCACAAAATCACCCTGTAGGTGTCTCACCATGCCAAATTTGGGGAAGTGTATTTTTGCCAATCGTTAAAATCCGTCCAGATGCAAGAGACCACCACCACCATAAGGCCAACCAGGCAGAACAAGAAGATGCATGGTGATTGAATGGCCGATCAACTAGATTTTTCAGGCTCTCCTGCCCCGGAAGGATTCATTGATAAGAGTTAAGTCGGTAGTCTCAGAATATCCACATGTATTCAACGCTTTCTCTATTGAGAACATAATGAAATCATAGAGCACGTACTGCATTCCTGTCACAATCCCTAGCCAGTTAGGGAGCGATTTAGGCGTATCACCCCTTCCCAGTACGAAGAGGTACGCAACCATATACAGGAGATGTAAAAAGGTTAGGGAAGGTCATTAGTCGTCTAGCCATCCATGGTTTCAAGTTAAAGCCATCAACATGTTACAAGTGCCAAAAGTGCACTATCTAGGACATATCCTTTTGATAGCAACTGACCCCAGTAAGACTGCAGCTATTGCGAATTGACCCACACCGCAAACAAAGAAGTACGTGCATTTTTGGGGTTATATAATTATTACAGGATGTTTGTCCCCAATTTTGCCCGGTCGCTGTGCCCCTGCACAAGTTATTTGGAGGACCTCATGAGGGTAAAAGAAGGAAAGACCATCTATCCCTCTGCTCATTATTATGCCTGCTTGGTGCCAAATCTAAATATTTCCTTTCCGGCATCAACTGTACAGACTTCCAACAGCTACCACTGCTAACCAATGTTGGTTAACCCTGTCAGCTACTGACATCTCAATATTTCCTTTCTGGCAGCAACTGTACAGACTTCCAACAGCTACCACTACTAACCAATGTTGTTTAACCATGTCAGCTACTGACATCTCAATATTTCCTGTCCAGCATCAACTGTACAGACTTCCAACAGTTACCACTGCTAACCAATGTTGTTTAACCCTGTCAGCTACTGATATTTACATATTTCCTTTCCGGCATCAACTGTACAGACTTCCAACAGCTACCACTGCTAACCAATGTTGTTTAACCCTGTCAGCTACTGACATCTCAATATTTCCTGTCCAGCATCGACTGTACAGACTTCCAACAGCTACCACTGCTAACCAATGTTGTTTAACCCTGTCAGCTACTGACATCTCAATATTTCCTCTGTACACCATAGCCCATCTATTTCCCTCGATAACGTGCCTGAACTGCCTTTTTTGTTTAAGCATTCATCATATCTACTTGAGGCAGCGCATAAAATTGTTTTGTTAAAGACCTCGCCGACGGTTCACATGTTTTTTTTCTTTCGCCATGTAGGCTGTGCTAGTTAACCGTTATAATACGGGTCTAGTAGTTATGTGGCTAGTCAGAATTGGTTGATGTTTAATTTTGATTTGGAGTTAATATTGTTATTTTTTGTCGTGTTGTGATTTCAGCTAGAATAAATAAATAGGCAGGCATACATGGGGACCGGGTAGTCTTGATTAGGAATTAAGCATGCAAGTGACAGAAGGAGAGTTAGAAGAATTTGTTGAAGAAGTAGGAAAGCTGGTGGTTAATAAGTTTGGGCGGGATTCAGTAAGGGCAGAACTACAAGGTCAGCATACTGTGTCTTTCCCAATCGAGAGCAAACTTGGGAAACTTCAAAGAAAAATGGACCCCAGCTAGTTGCTAGGTAGTCCAGTAGAGGTGCAAGGAGTCCTCTTCGCAGCCCTAAACTTGAAATTAGAAGAGGATGTGGTTGAACGAAAACCCCACCTATTGTCCTTTTTCAGTGGGGACCTAAGGCTAAAAGGGGGCAAGGTAGGTTTTGAGGGGTGGAAGTATGAAGTCGACTGTTTGTCAAAAGATTATAGTCATGCTCCTTGGATGCCCTAGATAGGATGGTACAGAGATCGCTGAGGGGGAGGCTGGGCAGATTGCTTTTAGCATGGGGCCAGAGGCCTCTACGAAGGATATCGGCCATATAAACTAGAGGGTTCTACGGAACTGTGGAAAGCCGGGCCGTACTATTACAGCAATTGTATTGCACCCGGCAGACAGCGGGGGAGCCAATAGCAATGTACAGTACCCGGCTATAATTGCTGGTAGAACGGGTAGAGCGCAGTGGTGGACTTCCAGGGGGACGCAAAAGATGAGACATTTGATGGACAATAACGGTGAAGGGGGCAATTAGGCATCGATACAAGAGTGTGCATGATTTTGATGGGGTGGTGTCGATTGCCCGGGCCATGGAACAGGCGATAGAACATAAGATTTCCGTGGCCAACATCCAACACGCACAAAGGCGCAAAATCTTACCACCACGACCGAACCAAATACTGCTGCCCCTTCCAAAACTACCCAGATACAAGTAGATGGCAAAGAACAGCAGGAATAAGAGTTGACCTACGTCAAAGGGGGGCCTTTGTTTGCCAAATAAAAATGTCAGAGTTAAAAATGTCAAAGGTTAAAATGTCAGAGGTAAAAATGTCAAAGGTAAAAATGCCAGAGGTTAAAATGCCAGAGGTAAAAATGTAATTTTAGGCCGTTTAAGGTGTGAGGGCGAGGGACATTTTGTGTGGAGTGTGCATTACTACCTCAACCATGCAGGCCCCCCTACCCAGAATCTACCCCCACATACACCCCCAGCCGATCCCGATCCTGCAAATTATGGCAAATCAGGGAGAGTAATGCCTCTAAAAGGGCAGGGGCCACCACACTTGGGCAAGCAGTAGGTTCCAACTCGGGTGTTCCTCCCCCCCAAAAACAAAAACCCCGGAGCTCCCCCAAAAGAGATTTTAAACCGGTTGGTAGGGAGAGCCAATGAAAGCAAAGCTATAACACAAGGTCGAAGGTGCCATATGCTTGTTAGATACCAGGTCCTGGGTGTCTACACTGTCAAAAAGCTTTTATATCCGTAGCTTATTCCCTGTCCCCCTATTGGAAATCTTTGTTTCCTTACTCCCCAATAAACTATAACGTAGTCGTAGTACCGAAGAACTTGATATTGAACCCAAAATTGTGACAGTAGATATAAGGCCCGACTAGATGGCCAGACCATACCTATTTTGATACAAAACCCCACAAAATCACCCTGTAGGTGTCTCACCATGCCAAATTTGGGGAAGTGTATTTTTGCCAATCGTTAAAATCCGTCCAGATGCAAGAGACCACCACCACCATAAGGCCAACCAGGCAGAACAAGAAGATGCATGGTGATTGAATGGCCGATCAACTAGATTTTTCAGGCTCTCCTGCCCCGGAAGGATTCATTGATAAGAGTTAAGTCGGTAGTCTCAGAATATCCACATGTATTCAACGCTTTCTCTATTGAGAACATAATGAAATCATAGAGCACGTACTGCATTCCTGTCACAATCCCTAGCCAGTTAGGGAGCGATTTAGGCGTATCACCCCTTCCCAGTACGAAGAGGTACGCAACCATATACAGGAGATGTAAAAAGGTTAGGGAAGGTCATTAGTCGTCTAGCCATCCATGGTTTCAAGTTAAAGCCATCAACATGTTACAAGTGCCAAAAGTGCACTATCTAGGACATATCCTTTTGATAGCAACTGACCCCAGTAAGACTGCAGCTATTGCGAATTGACCCACACCGCAAACAAAGAAGTACGTGCATTTTTGGGGTTATATAATTATTACAGGATGTTTGTCCCCAATTTTGCCCGGTCGCTGTGCCCCTGCACAAGTTATTTGGAGGACCTCATGAGGGTAAAAGAAGGAAAGACCATCTATCCCTCTGCTCATTATTATGCCTGCTTGGTGCCAAATCTAAATATTTCCTTTCCGGCATCAACTGTACAGACTTCCAACAGCTACCACTGCTAACCAATGTTGGTTAACCCTGTCAGCTACTGACATCTCAATATTTCCTTTCTGGCAGCAACTGTACAGACTTCCAACAGCTACCACTACTAACCAATGTTGTTTAACCATGTCAGCTACTGACATCTCAATATTTCCTGTCCAGCATCAACTGTACAGACTTCCAACAGTTACCACTGCTAACCAATGTTGTTTAACCCTGTCAGCTACTGATATTTACATATTTCCTTTCCGGCATCAACTGTACAGACTTCCAACAGCTACCACTGCTAACCAATGTTGTTTAACCCTGTCAGCTACTGACATCTCAATATTTCCTGTCCAGCATCGACTGTACAGACTTCCAACAGTTACCACTGCTAACCAATGTTGTTTAACCCTGTCAGCTACTGATATTTACATATTTCCTTTCCGGCAGCAACTGTACAGAATTCCAACAGCTACCACTACTAACCAAACGTTGTTTAACCCTGTCAGCTACTGATATTTACATATTTCCTTTCTGGCAGCAACTGTACAGAATTCCAACAGCTACCACTGCTAACCAATGTTGTTTAACCCTGTCAGCTACTGACATCTCAATATTTCCTTTCCGGCATCAACTGTTGAGACTTCCAACAGCTACCACTGCTAACCAATGTTGTTTACCCTGTCAGCTACTGACATCTCAATATTTCCTTTCCGGCATCAACTGTTGAGACTTCCAACAGCTACCACTGCTAACCAATGTTGTTTAACCCTGTCAGCTACTGACATCTCAATATTTCCTGTCCAGCATCGACTGTTGAGACTTCCAACAGCTACCACTGGTAACCAATGTTGTTTAACCCTGTCAGCTACTGATATTTACATATTTCCTTTCCGGCATCAACTGTACAGTCTTCCAACAGTTACCACTGCTAACCAATGTTGTTTAACCCTGTCAGCTACTGAAATCTACATATTTCCTTTCCGGCATCAACTGTACAGACTTCCAATAGCTACCACTGCTTATCAATGTTGTTTAACCCTGTCAGCTACTGACATCTAGATGTGAAGGCTTTACGTGGCATTGTGTATTTTGAATTATAAGAAAGGATAGGGACAAAATGTAGAATATACAATAGCACATATCAATAAATTTCTTGCCCAAAGATATTATTGCTTTGTTGGGCCATGAACCAAAACACTTTACAACCCAAGGTCAATTGTTTTAGCTAAAGAATGGCATATGTATATACTTTGAGAATTAAAAAGGGATATAGTTTGAAGTTAAGTAACTGACAATGGGAAATAATTATATAGATTAATGTCTTGACAAAGGTCATGAATGCTTTGCTGGACCTTGAACCCAGACACTTTACAACCCAAGGTCAATTGTTGATACCAAATAATGGCATGTTTATGAGAACAAATTCTTAATCAAAGACTTAGAAAGGGATATAAATGAACATTTTGAAATTGACAATGGGAAATATATAGATTAATGTCTTTCCCAAGAACATGAATGCTTTGCTGGACCATGAACCCAGACACTTCACAACCCCAGGTCAATTGTTTATACCAAAGAATGGCATGCTTATACCTAATCAGAGACATAAAAGGGATATAATTGGAAATAAAGTAACTGACGATTGGAAATATATAGATTAATGTCTTTCCCAAGGACATAAATGCTTTGCTGGACCATGAACCCAGACACTTCACAACCTCAGGTCCATTCTTTTATCTTTATAATGGCATGTTTATAAATCAGAGACTTAGGGATATAGATTAAAATTATGAAATTGACAATAGGAAATATATAGATTAATGTCTTGCCCAAGGACATAAATGCTTTGCTGGACCATGAACCCAGACACTTCAGAACCTCAGGTCCATTCTTTTATCTTTATAATGGCATGTTTATAAATCAGAGACTTAGGGATATAGATTAAAATTATGAAATTGACAATAGGAAATATATAGATTAATGTCTTGCCCAAGGACATAAATGCTTTGCTGGACCATGAACTCAGACACTTCACAACCTCAGGTCCATTCTTTTATCTTTATAATGGCATGTTTATAAATCAGAGACTTAGGGATATAGATTAAAATTATGAAATTGACGATAGGAAATATATAGATTAATGTCTTGCCCAAGGACATAAATGCTTTGCTGGACCATGAACTCAGACACTTCACAACCTCAGGTCCATTCTTTTATCTTTATAATGGCATGTTTATAAATCAGAGACTTAGGGATATAGATTAAAATTATGAAATTGACAATAGGAAATATATAGATTAATGTCTTGCCCAAGGACATAAATGCTTTGCTGGACCATGAACCCAGACATTTTACAACCCCGGTAACTTTTTGTAGCTATAGAATGGCATTTTTAATTCATAAAATATGAGTAATCAGAGACGTAGTAAGGGATATAAGTTTTCCGGGATAAATTAACATTTTAAAATTTGACAATGGGAAGTATATAGATTAATGTCTTGCCCAAGAACATAAATGCTTTGCTGGACCATGAACCCAGACATTTCACAACCCTAGGTCCATTCTTTTAGCTTTAGAATGGCATGTTTATAAATCAGAGACTCAGAAAGCCATATAATTGACAATGGGAAATATATAGATTAATGTCTTTCCCAAGAACATAAATGCTTTGCTTGACCATGAACTCAGACACTTCACAACCCCAGGTCAATTCTTTTAGCCATAGAATGGCATTTTTATATGAAAAAATATGTAATTATTCAGAGTCTTAAAAAGGGATATAATTGACAATAATGAAATTGACAATAGAAAATATATTGATGAATGTCTTGCCCAAGGACATGAATGCTTTGCTGGACCATGAATCCAGACACTTCACAACCCCAGGTCAATTGTTTATACCAAAGAATGGAGTGTTTATTAGAACAAATTCTTATTCAGAGACTTAGAAAGGGATATGAATTAACATTATGAAATTGAAAATGGGAAATATATAGCTTAATGTCTTGCACAAGGACATAACTGCTTTGCTGTACTATATACCCAGACATTTCTCAACTGAAGGTCCATTCTTGTAGCTATAGAATGTCATTTTTATAATATATGTATTTAGAGACTTAGAAAGGGAAATAATTGACAATAATGAAATTGACAATGGGAAATGTAGAGATTAATGTCTTGCCAAAGGACATAAATGCTTTGCTTGACCATGAACTCAGATACTTCACAACTCCAGGTCAATTCTTTCAGCCATAGAATGTCATTTTTATATGAAAAAATATGTAATTATTCAGAGTCTTAAAAAGGGATATAATTGACAATAATGAAATTGACAATAGAAAATATATTGATGAATGTCTTGCCCAAGGACATGAATGCTTTGCTGGACCATGAACCCTGACACTAAACCCGGGTCAATTGTTTATACCAAAGAATGGCATGTTTATACCTAATCAGAGACGTAAAAAGGGATATAAATTAACATTATGAAATTGACATTATGAAATTGACAATGGGAAATATATAGCTTAATGTCTTGCCCAAGGACATGAATGCTTTGCTGGACCATGAACCCTGACACTAAACCCGGGTCAATTGTTTATACCAAAGAATGGCATGTTTATACCTAATCAGAGACGTAAAAAGGGATATAAATTAACATTATGAAATTGACATTATGAAATTGACAATGGGAAATATATAGCTTAATGTCTTGCGCAAGGACATAAATGCATTGCTGGACCATGAACCCAGATATATCACAGCCCCGGGTCAATTCTTTTACCTATTGAATGGCATGTTTATTAATCAGAGACTTAGAAAGGGACTTGAAAAGGGATATAATTGACATTATGAAAATGACAATGGGAAATGTATAGATTAATGTCTTGCCTAGGGACATAAATGCTGTGCTGGACCATGAACTAGGACATTTCACAACCCCAGGTTAATTTTTGAAACCAAAAAATGGAAAGTTTTAAAGAAAAAATCTATGCTTAATTAGAGACTTAGAAAGGGATATAAATTAACATTTTGAAATTGACAATGGGAAATATACAGATTAATGTCTTGCCCAAGGACATAACTGCTTTATTTGTACCATTTTCCCAGACACTTCACAACCCCAGGTCAATTGTTTATACCAAAGAATGGCATGTTTATGACAACAAATACTTAACCAGAAACTTAGAAAGGGATATACAGTGCGTCCCAGAAAAAACGAAACCGAGATTTATTGATGTTTTATTATAACTTAATCACAATTGTAATTGATAAATGACACATTTCTGGAAAGCTTAGATCCTCCTCTTTCATTTGATGCAACTCATATAATGCATATTTCATGCATAAGTGATTAAAATCAATTTGAAGAAAGGAAACCAAAAAGTCATTTGGCGGACGATATCTGAATTTCAAAGAGAAAATCAAATTTCTAGAAATTTGAGTTTCTGCCCTTTCATATGACACCTTAGGAAAAATGAGCTAGGAATAACAAAGTTCTGTTTGTTTAAAGTAGTGCTTGCATTTCCATAATTTCATTAAACAAATTCGTTTTCACTTGCTGCCTGCCGTAGCAACCAACAGAATTAACAACAGACTTAACTCCGTTTAGTTGACAATCAGCCATGTAGTGAAAACGAATTTGTTTGATAAAATTATGGAAATGCAAGCACTACTTTAAACACACAGAACTATGTCATTCCTTGCTCATTTTTCCAGGTTGAGGTGTCATATGAAAGGGCAAAAACTGAACTTTCTAGAAATGTGATTTTCTCTTTGAAATTCAGAAACCGTCCGCCAAATGACTTTATGGTTTCCTCTCTTCAAATTCATTTTAATCATTCATGCGTGAAATATGCATCATATGAGTTGCATTGAATGAAAGAGGAGGATCTAAGCTTTCCAAAAATGTTCATTTTTAATTATAAATATGACTAAGTTATGATAAAACATTGATAATTCTCGGTTTCGTTTTTTCTGGGACGCACTGTACATTAACATTTTGAAATTGACAATGGGAAATATATAGATTAATGTCTTGCACAAGGACATAAATGCTTTGCTGGACCATGAATCCAGACACTTCACAACCCCAGGTCAATTGTTTATACCAAAGAATGGAGTGTTTATTAGAACAAATTCTTATTCAGAGACTTAGAAGGGGATATGAATTAACATAATGAAATTGACAATGGGAAATGTATTAGCTTAATGTCTTGCCCAAGGACATAACTGCTTTGCTGTACCATATACCCAGACATTTCTCAACTGAAGGTCCATTCTTGTAGCTATAGAATGGCATTTTTATTTGAAGAAATATATGTATTTGGAGACTTAGAATGGGAAATAATTGACAATAATGAAATTGACAATGGGAAATATATAGCTTAATGTATTGCCCAAGGACATAAATGCTTTGCTGGACCATGAACCCAGACACTTCACAACCCCAGGTCAATTGTTTATACCAAAGAATGGCATGTTTATGCCTAATCAGAGACGTAAAAAGGGATATAATTTGAAATAAAGTAACTGACGATGGGAAATATATAGATTAATGTCTTTCCCAAGGACATAAATGCTTTGCTGGACCATGAACCAAGACACTTCACAACCCCAGGTCAATTGTTTATACCAAAGAATGGCATGTTTATACCTAATCAGAGACATAAAAGGGATATAATTGGAAATAAAGTAACTGACGATGGGAAATATATAGATTAATGTCTTTCCCAAGGACATAAATGCTTTGCTGGACCATGAACCAAGACACTTCACAACCCCAGGTCAATTGTTTATACCAAAGAATGGCATGTTTATACCTAATCAGAGACATAAAAGGGATATAATTGGAAATAAAGTAACTGACGATGGGAAATATATAGATTAATGTCTTTCCCAAGGACATAAATGCTTTGCTGGACTATGAACCAAGACACTTCACAACCCCAGGTCAATTGTTTATACCAAAGAATGGCATGTTTATACCTAATCAGAGACATAAAAGGGATATAATTGGAAATAAAGTAACTGACGATGGGAAATATATACATGTAGATTAATGTCTTTCCCAAGGACATAAATGCTTTGCTGGACCATGAACCAAGACACTTCACAACCCCAGGTCAATTGTTTATACCAAAGAATGGCATGTTTATACCTAATCAGAGACATAAAAGGGATATAATTGGAAATAAAGTAACTGACGATGGGAAATATATAGATTAATGTCTTTCCCAAGGACATAAATGCTTTGCTGGACCATGAACCAAGACACTTCACAACCCCAGGTCAATTGTTTATACCAAAGAATGGCATGTTTATACCTAATCAGAGACATAAAAGGGATATAATTGGAAATAAAGTAACTGACGATGGGAAATATATAGATTAATGTCTTTCCCAAGGACATAAATGCTTTGCTGGACCATGAACCAAGACACTTCACAACCCCAGGTCAATTGTTTATACCAAAGAATGGCATGTTTATACCTAATCAGAGACATAAAAGGGATATAATTGGAAATAAAGTAACTGACGATGGGAAATATATAGATTAATGTCTTTCCCAAGGACATAAATGCTTTGCTGGACCATGAACCAAGACACTTCACAACCCCAGGTCAATTGTTTATACCAAAGAATGGCATGTTTATACCTAATCAGAGACATAAAAGGGATATAATTGGAAATAAAGTAACTGACGATGGGAAATATATAGATTAATGTCTTTCCCAAGGACATAAATGCTTTGCTGGACCATGAACCCAGACACTTCACAACCCCAAGTCAATTGTTTATACCTAAGAATGGCATGTTTATACCTAATCAGAGACATAAAAGGGATATAATTGGAAATAAAGTAACTGACGATGGGAAATATATAGATTAATGTCTTTCCCAAGGACATAAATGCTTTGCTGGACCATGAACCAAGACACTTCACAACCCCAGGTCAATTGTTTATGCCAAAGAATGGCATGTTTATACCTAATCAGAGACATAAAAGGGATATAATTGGAAATAAAGTAACTGACGATGGGAAATATATAGATTAATGTCTTTCCCAAGGACATAAATGCTTTGCTGGACCATGAACCCAGACACTTCACAACCCCAGGTCAATTGTTTATACCAAAGAATGGCATGTTTATACCTAATCAGAGACATAAAAGGGATATAATTGGAAATAAAGTAACTGACGATGGGAAATATATAGATTAATGTCTTTCCCAAGGACATAAATGCTTTGCTGGACCATGAACCAAGACACTTCACAACCCCAGGTCAATTGTTTATACCAAAGAATGGCATGTTTATACCTAATCAGAGACATAAAAGGGATATAATTGGAAATAAAGTAACTGACGATGGGAAATATATAGATTAATGTCTTGCCCAAGGACATAAATGCTTTGCTGGACCATGAACCCAGACTTCACAACCCCAGGTCAATTGTTTATACCAAAGAATGGCATGTTTATACCTAATCAGAGACATAAAAGGGATATAATTTGAAATAAAGTAACTGACGATGGGAAATATATAGATTAATGTCTTTCCCAAGGACATAAATGCTTTGCTGGACCATGAACCCAGACTTCACAACCCCAGGTCAATTGTTTATACCTAAGAATGGCATTCTTATATGAAAAAAATATATATATGTAAACTGAATTGGATACAAGGGAAGTGACATTCCGCGGCATTGTGGAACTAGGAAACCACATCATGTAAAACATTGGAATATGGACGTAATGTGATATGGAAGTAGGTAATGGGAAAGAGGCAAGAATGTGAATATAGGTCATAAGGACCATTTTAGGAAGACAAATGGAACATTTCTTGTTCAATGTTAACCATCCATACATAAAATTTTGTCAACAATGAACCTCTTGCCATGGGAAGCAACACTATAGAATCCACGTAAAATAAGAGCTATACAAGGACATCAAATAATAATGGTACAAATGATGGAAACTAATAAGTGAATAGACTGTCAAGAAACGGTACCTGTTGGGAAGGCAGACGAAGTGGTGAATCTAGTGTGAATGGGTCAGGAATGCTGGTGGTGAATCTGGTGTGAATCTGGTGTGAATCTGGTGTGAATGCAGCGGGAAAGGCAGGAAGGCAGGAATGCTGGTGGTGAATCTGGTGTGAATGCGGCAGGAAAAGCAGGAAGGCAGAAATGCTGGTGGTGAATCTGGTGTGAATGCGGCGGGAAAAGCAGGAAGGCAGGAATGCTGGTGGTGAATCTGGTGGTGGTTCTGGTGGTGTACCTGGTGTGAATGCAGCGGGAAAGGCAGGAAGGCAGGAATGCTGGCGGTGAATCTGGTGGTGAATCTGGTGTGAATGCGGCGGGAAAGGCAGGAATGCTGGTGGTGAATCTGGTGGTGAATCTGGTGTGAATGCGGCGGGAAAGGCAGGAATGCTGGTGGTGAATCTGGTGGTGAATCTGGTGTGAATGCGGCGGGAAAGGCAGGAATGCTGGTGGTGAATCTGGTGGTGTACCTGGTGTGAATGCGGCGGGAAAGGCAGGAAGGCAGGAATGCTGGCGGTGAATCTGGTGGTGAATCTGGTGGTGAATGCGGCGGGAAAGGCAGGAATGCTGGTGGTGAATCTGGTGGTGAATCTGGTGTGAATGCGGCGGGATAGGCAGGAAGGCAGGAAGGCAGGAATGCTGGCGGTGAATATGGTGTGAATTAGGCAGGAAGGCAGGAATGCTGGTTTTACAGATGAATTTAGAATATGTTGTATACTGGGAGTCCTTGTATGATGGTAGCTCTTATTTCACGTCTGCCTGCTGGAGAATACCCAAAAATATATTGTATTCACAATTGTATTCTCTACGTTGCAGTTATGAACTTTTTAAACAAGTCATAGATTTTGTTTCTCCACTTCATATACTATTTAAAGGTAATACAAAGTTTTGGTATGGGGTTATGGTTATGGTGACTTCGGTTCAAATGAACATATTGGAATTAAGCATATGCGATCCTACAATATTCAGTGGTCATTGTCGTGGTTGAAATCAAGTCTAAAGTTATACAATTGTAAATAGTAAACTCTTTATGTTGTAAAGCTCCCTCTCAAGGTCAAGATATTATTTAAGCTATGAAACAATATTTCTGGACTAAAATCGACCGATTAGCTATTCCTGTTTGGAAATTATACATCACAATTACATATTCTGAGATTTTCATGGTCGCAGCTACCATTGTACGGCAATAGGCGCCATTTGAAACTTATCAAAATTTACCAGGAGCACCGGTAAATTTTTATATTCAATTTTTCTTGAAAGCAGAAGTGTTTTAGGGTCTTAATTTTCTAGTGCTTATAATACATCCACAGGGGCATCCAAATATATCAAAATTGTAAAGAATCACTAGCCACCCAATTTTCAAAATCTCCCAAAACTTTGTATTACCTTTAACATTCACCCATGATTATTGAAGGAAAGAAACTGTTTAGCAATAGGTCTAAAATGACTGAAAGTTTCTAGAATACTATCATTAATGTTTAGTATTCAAAATGTCAACATCAAAGTTCATCGATCTCATTATTATTTTTTAATTACATGAGATTAATTTAGGATCATGGTAAAATATCATGAAAGACTTCAATGGTGAACCAACCTATACCACTTGGTAAGGCAATTCCTTTTACAATTCAAAAGCTGCGATATACCTATCACACATATTGTTATTTTAGTTGTATAGCTTTCTTCATTAGATATGAACCAATACCCTTGGCAATCCATGATATTACCATCAGTATTGAAAATGCAGATATCTCATGAATCTATTTTCAGAATATTGATTGAGTTACTTACTGGGCCTCAGTCCGATTGAACGTCTGGCTCAGCATGGATGAAAAGCTCACGATTCAGACGCTGTGAAAGATAAGACATAATTGGAATCAAATTTCAATTCAATATTTTTGACATACTGTACATTTTCTGTTTATACAGTGCGTCCCAGAAAAAACGAAACCGAGAAGTATCGATGTTCTATCATAACTTAATCACAACTATAATTAATGAATGATACATATTTGGAAAGCTTAGGGTCTCCTCTCTCATGTAATGCTACTCAGATGATGCATATTTCACGCATGAGTGATTAAAAGCAATTTGAAGGAAGGAAACCAAAAAGACATTTGGCGGACAGTATCTGAATTTCGAAGAAAAAATCACATTTCTAGAAAGTTGAGCTTCTGCCCTTTCATATGACACCTCAATCAGGAAAAATGAGCCAGGAATGACAAAGTTCTGTTTGTTTAAAGTAGTGCTTGCATTTTCATAATTTTATTAAACGAATTCGTTTTCACTGGCTGCCTGCCGTATCAATAAACGAAATTAACAAACTCCGTTTCGTTGACAATCAGCCGTAGACGAGAGTCTTCATGCATGGCTGATTGTCATCAAAACGGAGTTAAGTCTTTTGTCAAATCTGCTTTTTGCTACGGCAGGCAACCAGTGAAAACGAATTCGTTTGTTAAAATTATGAAAATGTAAGGGCTACTTTAAACAAACAGGACTTTGTTATTTTTCGCTATTTTTTCCTGATTGAGGTGTCATATGAAAGGGCAGAAACTCAACTTTCTAGAAATGTGAATTTTTCTTCGAAATTCAGATACCGCCCGCCAAATGTCTTTTTGGTTTCCTTCCTTCCTTCAAATTGCTTTTAATCACTCATGCGTGAAATATGCATCATCTGAGTAGCATCAACTGAAAGAGGAGACTCTAAGCTTTCCAAATATGTATCATTCATTAATTATGGTATTGTGATTAAGTTATGATAAAACATCGATACTTCTCGGTTTCGTTTTTTCTGGGACGCACTGTATAAACAGAAAAAAGTCATAGTAAAGTTATACCAGTAGGTAGATTATATGATTATTAAATGTAATTTCATGAATCACAACCTTTCTATTACATGTACATGTAGTTTTTATAGAATATTATACAAGCTTTGACCCCAAAACACCCACATTCTCTCAATATCTACATTAAAGATAAAGACTAGTTATGGTCATGCGATTGCATTGTGAAAGAAACGTTGTGGAATCGATCAGAAAAGGTTGATCATCTAGCATATATGTGTACTGCAAGGTTCTGGAATCATCAAACTGATAAGAAATTTGGCCCAGTCTTCGTAAAGTTACAAGCACTGTACACAGAAAGATGTATATGGGACTACGCACACGTGCACGACACGTGCGTTTATCTCTCACAGTCCAATAGATAAACTAATTTACCAAATATATCAATTAGTAGGCGGTTTCCCTGCAATTTTTTTATTATCATGTATTAGTCAAAACATATTCTTTCACATGATTGGTAATAAAGAGCTTCCATTTCATTTTTTGAAATTGGGGCATTTCCAATACTGGTCTTTACCTTTAACAGAATCCCTGACCCTGTCTAAAAGCTGCATTACAATGATTTCAAGTTAACAGTTGTTAATCAAGCCTTGTAAAATCAAGGATATTGAGCTATTTTAAGAGAAATTGTTCCACATTGGAATTAAAAGAATGAGAGAGCTCGTAAAACTTTTTTCACTTCTACCCCAATTCAGTCTTCTCTCATGTTCCTGAAGCTATCAATAAATTAAATTCAATCATCTTCAGACTATTATCCCTTTTACAATAAAATGACAAGCTGATTGTTTTAGTTGAAGCATGATGGAGAGATTTACTCACGTGACCACCGGATCATATGGCAGCCTGTTGTATGAGATCTGTATAAATAAAAAGAGATATAAGTAACATGTGATATTTGAATCTATATCAAACATATTTATGAAAAGTTAATGTGCAATCAGTAGCATATGTAGCTAAGGCATCTGGGCATGAACCCCAAAATTGTATGTTGCCCCAGGTGCCCCCCCCCCCCCCCCCCATTTGAAATTTTGAAATTTTGTAAGATCGCAATATAACATAATTATCATAATGCGAAGGAAAACTTCAATTCAATTTGATAAATTTTAATTGACAAAAAAACACATTTAATTAAGACATTAAACAGAAAGTAAATATAAAATGGACCGATCATATACAAAGTAGCTAGCATTTGATTAGATAACAAATAAAGTTTCAAGGTGTTTATTGTAATTATTATTCCATTGTTCTCCGAGTCAATGATGTTGTGTACCATACCATAACAAAAATCAAAGAGCATTGTACCGCTAGAAATCATGCACATGCAAGGAAGGACGGTATTAAATAAAACCAACATTTTTCATAAAATTTTGCAAAATGTAAATGTAAATATTTATTATTTTCTTAATAAATATTTATCAGTTGTTCCTCAAAATTGTCAATTTCACTTGTCACTTTATAAATTCTCCTTTTATTTCTACTCATCAAAAATATCAGGGTGGATTTTCCCATTTTATTTCCGTAAGCTTCAATTAGTTTCTGATATTGATGATTGTTCCAAAGAGACTATGTCAGGCTCCACTGACTGCCTTTACACAGAGACTGAAGTCTTGATTGTACTGGTTAGTGAGGGGAGGTTACGCAATGCAGTTTCTGTGTGATTGCCGATATCATTGTGCGCAGTATCTTCAAGAGAATTACATAATGTACTTGTAGGTTACCTGAAATTAAGTCCTTATATTTTGATGTTTTACAAATATTTTGGATGTAATTTTATAGAACATTATTTGAAAATCAGATCTACTTTCTTTCCAATCATTATTTTTTTTCTAAATCAAGCTACATTTAAGTCTAGAACAACATAAAGCAAACTTGTCACCGGATTCTGGCAAAAAGTGCGGCAAGGTTACCCTTTATGTATGGGGATCAGTTTTATTACACACTTCCGGATCGATCCCCATACCAGACAATCATTTCTGTCCACTTATATTTAGACTATAATTTTTTGTCTCTTTTTGTTCGTTAGCCTCTTATTCGGGTAAGGTCGGCTCCTCTCTTTAATTTTCGGTCTACTTTACATTGATCGAGTTCAGAATTTTCAGATCAAAACAAAATCAACACAGCTATTAATCACACATAGGTGCATTACTATCCTGGCTGTGTAGTAAAAGCTGTGCTTTTGATTCTCAACATTTTAAACACCACTGTACAAAACTCAACTGATTTCACTCAAAATTGGTACTTTAGTGACAATTGATGACATGACTGTGTAGAGTCCATGCAATAATGTGTGGTGTGTATATTTGTGTATAGGTATAATAATACCCGCCTCACAGCAAGCATGCAGTGCTAGAGGTCAATACACATTAGCATCGACTCTCTTAGACTGAAGTACGGCCTATGCCGTACTAGTGGAACAAATGGTTCGGTTCGGCAGGACCGCGATGAATGAGATATGCAACGAGATTTTCACTCTTTACATCCTCATAAATGCACTTTTGCTGCAATATTACAATAGGCTAATAAAACTATAAAAAATAACAAACAAATATGGCTTTGACTTACGATAGCTTGCTCATTTATATCCTAAATTAAAGGTAATACAAAGTTTTGGTATGGGGTCATGAATTTGGTTCAAATGAACATATTAGAAGTGTGCTGCACGCGATTAAATAATCTGTACACTTGGCTTTCCATAGTCAGAAACAATGGCGCTCCTTTTGAGCGAACTATCCTATTTTCTCAAGCCACAAGTTTCATAAAGTTTCGAAAAGTATGGTTATTATATCATGTTTTAAACTGGTTCTTGAAGGTTTAGGATCGAGGTCTACTGCCTGATGATTTCGTGTAAGTTCAATGCTCTTATTTTTATCATAATCAATAGATTGGACAGAATTCAATACGTTTTGTGTGCAAATGGTCATAAGCGTGATTGAGTAGTTCTGACAGCTACAGCATACACTGTACACTGTGTCTACATAAATTACAGCATGTTTTGTATTTTGGGAAACATCGTCAGATATTTGGAAGTTTAGCTATTATAGTTAAAATTACCTTTGCTAGTTGTGTTAAAGTATTGAATGAATATTCTTATATTGTTGTGTCAGTCAATTAGAGGGCTTTTCTAACAGTTCCGGCTCTAAGTCTAATAATTGAAAGGATTAGTTAATTTTGCTGAAACCTGAAGTTATGAGCACAACTTTTCCATTATCTGTTTCTAGTGGTGATGCCTATATCTATTTGCAATCTATCAAATTATGTTTGCAGTTATAGGAGACAAGCGACAAAGATTCATGGGTTACAATCCGATTACGTCAGATAGATAGCTTGGAAGTGCACAAGTCTGTAAGTTCATTTTGTTGAATAGACATGTAAGGACAGGATATAAGTCTACATAATTTTAGACTGGGAAACTGCCTTTGTAAGAATGTTATATGATATACAATGCTTTGTTCCTAAGTATGGCAAGCCGTTTGCAGACCTCTAAAATGGTCAGGTTTTGTATAGGTACAGTCATGACTAAATATTGTTGTAGTAATTCTCATTATAACTTGAGCATTATTCCATAAATACTGAAACTGAGAATCTATTGTTTGTTGTGATTTTAAGGTGCATCTGGTAGAAACTTTGAACATAAAGGGATTCACCTATTAAAGTAAATGTACGTTAGTATTTTATGTACTTACCTGTTTGGATTATGATTGATTCATAAGCCTGAATCTGCCTAGTTGGACTGTTGAGAACATAGTTTGTTCTATTATGATCTTTTACATGTATAATTGATGCGATGTTATCATTCATTGTATTTTACAGTTCTACCACATTCACGACGTTATGCCGAAGTAAGGCTTGAATAAAGAATAGAGTACAACCTTTCAACTCAATCGTCTTCAAGATTACTTTATTCCGTTGTGAGGTTAGCTACTGGATAGGAGTGTGTGTTAGAGCACCCCGAGGACAGCATAGTAAAAAGACTTCAACGACTTCAACCAGACTAGTACGCAAGGACCCATCATGTCAACGACATCGGAACATCCGCTTCAAGAAAAGGACTCTAGCGAGACGCCTTCTCCCTCCACCCAAAGTGAAAATTACGAGACCAAAAGCGTGGCTTCGAGACGGTCTCGATCTAGTAAACATTCTTCTGTTGTCTCAGAGGCACTGCGTGCCCGTGCCAACGCTGAGGCAAGTAAGGTAAGGTTAGAGTTCGCACGTAAAGAAGCCGAGCTACAGAAACAAAGGGCTGCTCAGGATGCCGAGCTCTTTGTATTGGGAGCAGAAAGAGATGCTGCTATGGCCGAAGTACAAGTCTCGGTTTTTGAAGAAGGACTTGAAGACTTCGGGGAGTCTGTGAAGAGTGTGGATTTAGTTCTTCCACAAAAGGACTCTAGGGAACGTGTGGAAGATTTTTTGTTATCTTGTGATGCAATTAAGAATGTAGATAGTAATGTTCAAGCCAATATTAACAAAACCTCCCACAAGACACACCCTATTTCCTCCCAACATCCCGAAGAAATGGTAATGGATCAAGAAGGTGAAATGCAAACAGAATGTAATACATCCCCTGATGTTGTTCCTACTTGCTCCCCTCTGCCTCTTGAAATGGAAAATGGTCAAAAGGGATCAAAGTTTACAAATAATGCCCCTAATGTAGTTCTTACTACTCCTTCACATGTAGAAACTGTAGTTGGAATTTCTCATTTAAGTAACATGTTGCTGAAGAAAGAATTGATTACTAGTGGCTTGAGAAAATTTAATGATCATGCATTTAGTTACAGGTCTTGGAAAGCCTCTCTCAAACAAGTAACCACAGAGCTTAAGTTGAAGCCCTTTCAAGAGATGGATTTGATAATTAGGTGGTTGGGCAAGGAATCTTCCCAGTTGGTCTCAGCTATCTATGACATACATGTTGATAAGCCAAAGATTGGTCTTGATAGAATGTGGGAACTCTTAGACAGGAAGTATGGGTCCCCAGAGGCAATTGAACAGGATCTTCATCAAAGGATTGAAGACTTCCCCAAACTAACACAAAAGGACTATGAAAAGCTAGAGCAGTATGGTCATTTGCTCTTAGAGATTGAGTATGCCAAAGATAATGGAAATTTCCAAGGGTTGTTGCATTTGGATTCGGCAAGAGGGTTACATGCATTGGTCCAGAAGCTGCCACATAACCTCCAAGAGAGATGGGTAATGGAGGGCTCTCGGTACAAGGAGAGGAACCATGTGACCTTCCCGCCTTTCAAGGTCTTCAGCGAGTTTGTCCGCTATCAGGCAAAGATTCGGAATGACCCTATAGCTTCATAATGCCTCATGACACAAAGCAACAGGATGTTACAAGAAGAATGGTCAGTGTCAGGGCTACGGATGTAAAGACTGTTAGTTCTACAGCATCAAAGGACTTTTGCCCCATTCACAAGAAGAATCACTCAATCTTAGAGTGCAAGGCATTTCTTGCGAAAACAGTTCCTGACAAGAAGGCTGTCCTCAAACAATACCAACTTTGTTATAGGTGCTGTTTTCCAGGACACGCATCACGAGAGTGTAAAGCTGAGGTTAAATGCGACTCGTGTGGTAGCCAACGTCACCAAACAATTCTACACTATGAGTATCGCAATGACTCACCAAAGAGTTCGCAGAAAGCTGTAGACACCCCTCCATCACAAATTACCAACGCATGCTCCAAAGTTCAGGGTTCAAGATGCATTGGTAGCAGATCTTGTGCGAAGATTGTTCCTGTCTTCGTCAGGTCAAAGAGGGATCAGAAGGTTGTCAAGACGTACGCCATCATAGATGATCAAAGCAACAAGACCATAGCTACATCACAACTTTTAGACAAGTTTGATATTGACTATGGTAGGGTAAGTTACACTCTACGCACTTGCAGTGGAGAAGTGTCAGCTCAAGGAAGGTATGCTGATGAATTTGTGGTAGAGGATCTAAATGGCACTGTCTGTTTGAGTTTGCCAACAGTCACTGAGTGTGCTTACATCCCTGATTTCAAAGATGATATTCCTACACCCGAAATAGTTCAAGCATATGATCACCTAAAAGGCATTGAGATTCCAGAGATCGATCATGAATGCACAGCAACTCTTTTGATAGGAAGGGACGTGATGGAAGCACACCATGTCCTAGATCAAAGGATTGGGCCACCTGACTCGCCGTTTGCACAAAGGCTGAAGCTTGGCTGGGTTATCATTGGTGACGTATGCCTTCAAGGGATTCATCGGAGTGACAAGCACTCGAATAGGATTTCCCTGTTGCGTACTCAGGTGCTCTCTACAGGACGGCCTACATACCTGGAACCCTGTCCAAATGAGTTCCAAATGAAACACTTGTTTGACAATGAGGACGATACCATGAGTCTGGCTATAGAGGAGCAACGGTTTGTAGATCTTATGGTGGAAGAGGCAGGCCTAAAGAATGGAAAATGGACAGCTCCGTTGCCCTTTAAGCAGCCGAGAGATCGTCTGCCTAACAATCGTCAACAAGCTTTCAAAAGAGCGCAGATTCTCAAAGCGAGCATGGAAAAGAATCACCTAAAAAGAGAGCACATGACCACATTCATGGCAAAGGTCTTATCTGAAGGCCACACGGAAGTCGCTCCCTCTCTGCAAGAAAACGAAGAGTGCTGGTACCTGCCAATGTTTGGGGTGTATCACCCAAGAAAGAAAGACAAAATCAGAGGCGTCTTTGATTCTTCGGCGGAGTTCATGGGACACTCTTTGAACAAGGTTCTGTTGAAAGGTCCGGACCTTACCAACGATTTGGTTGGGGTGTTGATGAGGTTTCGGCAAGGACCGGTTGCAGTCTGCAGGGACATTGAGTCGATGTTCTACTGTTTTTCAGTATCCGAAGAACACAGGAATTTTCTCAGATTCTTCTGGCACGAAGACAATGATTTTGCCAAACCCCTCACAGAGTATCGTATGCTGAAGCATGTGTTTGGCAACACTCCATCTCCAGCTGTAGCGAATTATGGTCTGAGGGACCTAACCAGTGACGCTGAACCAGACGTTAGGGACTTTGTTCACAACAATTTCTATGTGGATGATGGACTCGCTGCATGTGATGACAGCAACACAGCTGTTTCACTCATGGAACGAACACGAGCCAAGCTAAAGGAGAAAGCTGGTATTCGCCTGCACAAAATTGCATCCAACTCTCAAGTAGTACTTGATGCTTTTGAACCAGAGGAGGTTCAGAAGGATATTAGGAACCTCACGCTGAGTGATGGGGCCCCTACTCAAAGGAGTTTGGGTGTTCAGTGGAATTTGAAGGACGACACCTTCATTTTCCAAATCGAGTTAGCGGCAAGACCCTACACAAAACGAGGAGTTCTGTCTATGATCAATGGCGTGTTTGATCCACTGGGTTTCCTTGCCCCGGTCATGGTACAAGCAAGAGTCCTGTTCAGAGAAATGACTACTCACCAGGTGGATTGGGATGACAAGCTCCCTGAAATGTACAAGTCCGTCTGGGAGTCTTGGACCTCTGGACTATCTGAGCTGCAATCAGTGTCAGTACCTCGCAACTACCCCATCTGCCTAGAGGATGGTGTCTTGAATGTCTATTGTGATGCATCCGAAGTCGCGGTTGCTGCCGTCGCATACTTGATAGATGTGGACCAAGAGAAACCCAGTGCGAGTTTTGTCTTTGGAAAGTCGAAGCTAGCTCCAAAATTAGGTCACACCATACCAAGACTGGAGCTCTGCGCTGCAGTCTTAGGAACAGAAATAGCCAGAATTGTGTGTAGAGAGTTGAATATTCAGGCTTCGACTGTGGTTTTTCACTCCGACAGTAGGATTGTTCTTGGGTATTTGAATAACACAGTCAGAAGATTCCATACCTATATAGCGAACCGGGTTCACAAGGTTCTTAGTTTCTCCCAACCCTCACAATGGAGGTATGTGCCTACATCCAATAACCCTGCTGACTTTGGTACCCGTCCGGTTTCAGCTCGGTCTCTGAAAGACTCTCCATGGCTTATTGGTCCGCAGAAGCCAGCTACTCAAGAAGTAGAGGATCCTGTATCGGAATTCCCCCTGGTAGATCCCGACCGAGATGAAGAAATAAGACATGACGTGAAAATCCAGGTCACGAAAACCAAGTTGGAGTTGCGAAGACTTGTTTCACGGTTTGAAAAGTTCTCAACATGGAACAGCCTAGTTAGAGCTTTCGGTCTACTTGTACACATTGCTTGTTCGTTCAGCTCTAGGAGCGGCAACGGTCGGTGCCATGGCTGGCACGTTTGTGGTGCTACAGACGTAGAGCTTGTACGTCGTGTCAAGACAATGATAGTGAAGGAAGTACAGGAGCAGTTCTTTCACGAAGAATATGAATGTCTCAGAGAGGGTGTGCCTCTACCCTCTAACTCCACTATCCGGGACTTATCACCCTTCCTGAACCAAGACGGTTTGATATGCGTTGGTGGGCGCTTGAGGAAGTCCTCGCTTCCAGTGGTAATGAAGCATCCGGTGCTGATACCAGGAAAGAGTCACATTGCCAAGCTTCTTGTACTACACTATCACAATAATGGGCATCCTGGCAGACAGTTGACAGAAGGTGCTTTGCGGGACGCGGGCTTTTGGATAACTGGGGGCAAGAGAGTTATATCGTCCGTTATCCATCGTTGTGTGAACTGCCGTAAACTCAGAGGTAAGACAGCGCTCCAACGCATGGCTGATCTTCCCCAGGAGCGTCTGAAGGCTGGACCTCCTTTTTCACAGGTTGGTGTAGATTGTTTCGGGCCTTGGGAAGTGGTCACCAGAAAGACCAGAGGAGGTGCTGCTCAAAGCAAGAGGTGGGGAATGATATTCTCCTGTCTCACGTCTAGGGCTATTCATATCGAAGTTCTTGAGGAAATGAGCACTTCGTCATGCATCAACGCACTTCGACGATTTATGGCTGTACGAGGCAAGGTTGAGACTTTTTGGTCCGATAGAGGATCAAACTTTCTGGGAGTGTTGAACGACAAGGTGTTTCATACTTATCTGGAGAGGAACGACACCGAATGGAAGCTAAATCCTCCCCATGCCCCTCACATGGGAGGAGTCTGGGAGAGAATGATTGGTTTGTTCAAGGGAATCCTCAGTGGTATCTTGCTCGAGGCAAAACAGAAGGACCTTACTCACGAGACTTTGGCCACCTTCATGATGGAAGCTATGGCTATTGTCAATGCTCGACCTCTCATCCCATTGAGCTCTGATCCAGAAGACACTTCCTTCCTCTCACCATCTATGCTTTTGACTCAGAAGCACGGGAGCATAGAAGAGGTACTTGTCGAAGATTGCACCCGTAACATGTACAAGGCTCAATGGAAAAGAGTGCAAATTCTAGCCGACCGGTTTTGGAAACAGTGGAGACTGCGCTACCTGCAAAGTCTTCAGCAGAGGCGCAAATGGATAAGCACGAAAAGGAATGTCAAGAAAGGTGACATAGTGTTGTTGAGAGACAAGGAGGTCAAAAGAAACCTTTGGCCTTTGGGCATCATTGAGAGTGTTAGTCCTGGAGATGATGGTTTGGTTCGTCAAGTGCAAGTTCGTCTGCCTTCGACTAGAAAAACCTTTTGCAGACCGATTTATGAGTTGATTTTGTTGGTCGAGGCGGAATAAATACCTGTTCTCACTCCAATCTTGGCATGCTTGGACTTAAGTTATTTGTGGAAAATCTTGTACAATTTTACAGTTTATGGGCGGTGATATTTTAGCAATCATTGCTCTGTCAGTTTTAACGTCTATTGGACGTTGGGGGGAGTGTGCTGCACGCGATTAAATATAATCTGTACACTTGGCTTTCCATAGTCAGAAACAATGGCGCTCCTTTTGAGCGAACTATCCTATTTTCTCAAGCCACAAGTTTCGTAAAGTTTCGAAAAGTATGGTTATTATATCATGTTTTAAACTGGTTCTTGAAGGTTTAGGATCGAGGTCTACTGCCTGATGATTTCGTGTAAGTTCAATGCTCTTATTTTTATCATAATCAATAGTTTGGACAGAATTCAATACGTTTTGTGTGCAAATGGTCATAAGCGTGATTGAGTAGTTCTGACAGCTACAGCATACACTGTACACTGTGTCTACATAAATTACAGCATGTTTTGTATTTTGGGAAACATCGTCAGATATTTGGAAGTTTAGCTATTATAGTTAAAATTACCTTTGCTAGTTGTGTTAAAGTATTGAATGAATATTCTTATATTGTTGTGTCAGTCAATTAGAGGGCTTTTCTAACAGTTCCGGCTCTAAGTCTAACGGATTAGTTAATTTTGCTGAAACCTGAAGTTATGAGCACAACTTTTCCATTATCTGTTTCTAGTGGTGATGCCTATATTTGCAATCTATCAAATTATGTTTGCAGTTATAGGAGACAAGCGACAGAGATTCATGGGTTACAATCCGATTACGTCAGATAGATAGCTTGGAAGTGCACAAGTCTGTAAGTTCATTTTGTTGAATAGACATGTAAGGACAGGATATAAGTCTACATAATTTTAGACTGGGAAACTGCCTTTGTAAGAATGTTATATGATATACAATGCTTTGTTCCTAAGTATGGCAAGCCGTTTGCAGACCTCTAAAATGGTCAGGTTTTGTATAGGTACAGTCATGACTAAATATTGTTGTAGTAATTCTCATTATAACTTGAGCATTATTCCATAAATACTGAAACTGAGAATCTATTGTTTGTTGTGATTTTAAGGTGCATCTGGTAGAAACTTTGAACATAAAGGGATTCACCTATTAAAGTAAATGTACGTTAGTATTTTATGTACTTACCTGTTTGGATTATGATTGATTCATAAGCCTGAATCTGCCTAGTTGGACTGTTGAGAACATAGTTTGTTCTATTATGATCTTTTACATGTATAATTGATGCGATGTTATCATTCATTGTATTTTACAGTTTTACCACATTCACGACGTTATGCCGAAGTAAGGCTTGAATAAAGAATAGAGTACAACCTTTCAACTCAATCGTCTTCAAGATTACTTTATTCCGTTGTGAGGTTAGCTACTGGATAGGAGTGTGTGTTAGAGCACCCCGAGGACAGCATAAGAAGCATATGCAATCCTACAATATACAGTGATCATTGTCGCGGTCGAAATCAAGTCTAAAATAATAAAATTGTAAATAATAAACTCTTTATGTTGTATAGCTCCCTCTCAAGGTCAAGATATTAATAAAACTATAAAACGATGTTTCTTGACCAAAATGGACCGATTAGCTACTCCCGTTTGGAAATTATATATCACAACTACATATTCTGAGATTTTCATAGTCGCAGCTACCATTGTACGGCCGTAGGCGCTATTTGAAATTTATCACAATTTACCGGGAGCATCAGTAAATTTTTATATTTGATTTTTCTCGAAAGCAGAAGTGTTTTAGGGGCTAAATTTCTAGTGCTTATAATACATCCACATAGGCATCCAAATACATCAAAATTGTAAAGAATCACTATCCACCCAATTTTAAAAAATTCCCAAAACTTTGTATTACCTTTAATGAATAATCTGAGAAAGTCTCATAGTCGACATGATTCGTTGTCATCCATCTTTAACGGTTTTAATTAATGAATATTATTTTTTTCTTTTCGAACGTCCAATAGCTACGTACTAGTCAACCTAGTGATATATGAATATTCATAAACCCAATACGAAACGAGTGCTCTGATTGGCCATTCGCTTTGTTTTGGTAGGTACGACCCGGAAATATATCGGCCGGGTGATGTCATAGATTACTAATTTGAATGGATGAACGGTACGTTTCACGGTTCGGAGAAAAAAATTGGATAAATCATATAAGTCCAAAAATTTCGCATTTGTATGATAGGTCAATTATTATTATTTAGTGTAAATAGGAGAACAATATAGATCTATAGACCCTAGACCTACTTAATTTATATCTGATTTATAAATCAGAAAATCTAAATCTAAATAGTGAAAATCATATCACCATAATTAAGTGGCAGCTGGATTGGCCAGATTACCCCCACGGTACGAGATCTCTGGGTTACCGTCTGTATATGGGGAATGTCAACAAATGTCAGTTTTATTAAAGAAATGACCCATATCAGACGGTTATTTCTGTCTACGACTCTCTACGCTTTGCTGGAGTGGCTTGCTCCTAATCATGAACAGTCAACATCTTTTTTAATTATCATTAATAGCCGAGGATGTAGTCATTTAAGTATAGTCTCTGCTTTCCAGTTTCATACGCCCAAAATAGATCTAGACCTATACAAAGGCTATAGGGGGCCTACATAAATTATCATGAGCTAAAAAGTAATACTTACTAGGGAACAGGCCTAGCCTAACAAAAAGTTGAACGTATGGGGCTTATCTAAACTTAACTTAAAGAGAGTATCGTCATTGCACGAAGATCATTTCATTCGCTCTGTGATATTTAGACCAATCGAGAC
>JAVYIG010007186.1:0-105832 GCA_035222895.1 Strongylocentrotus droebachiensis | reverse complement strand
TTGATAATGAAAGGGATGGAGACAATGTGAGGATGGAGATGATGAGAGGGATGAAGATGATGAGAGGGATGGAGATGGTGAGAGGGATGGACGTGATGGAGGGATGGAGACAGTGTGAGGGATGAAGATGATGGGAGGGATGGAGATGGTGACAAGATGGTGAGAGGGATGGAGACGATGAGAGGAATGGAGACGGGAGGGATGGAGACGTCTCCATCCCTCTAATGATCAATATCGTCTTCATCCCTTACATCATCAAAATTGTCTCCATTCCTCTCATCATCTCCAATTTTCCATCCCTCACATTGTCTCCATCCCACTCATCATCTCCATCCCTCACATTGTCTCCATCCCTTTCATTATCAATATCGTCTCCATTCCTCTCATCATCTCCATCCCTCACCAATCCCTTTCATCATCTCTATCCCTTACATCATTAACATTGTCTCCATTATGTATTATGCCACGTTGTGGAAATGCAATTTTATTTTTGTATTCATTATTTATTTATAGTATGTACATATTTACAGGTACACAAGATCAGATATAAATCTGTTAACTCCCAGCCCCCCCCCCCCCCTCCCCCCCCAAAAAAAAATTGTAACATGCAGATGACACGCCACACCATTCCTCGTGTTGTGGTATTGGTACGTATTATTTCATATGCAATTTACAAGGCAAAAAAAAATCTAAATAAATAAAGTTAAAACAATTAAATAAAAATGAGGACACATAATAGCAATAAACATTATTTGTTTACGACTCCAAGATACAGATTCCAACAATATGATGTCAAGCTGACTCAAAATAACAAATGATAAGCAGGTGTAATCGTGTATTAATTTTATGCCACGTTGTGGTAATGCAATTTTGTTTTTTATTTATTATTTATTTATAGTATGTACATATTTACAGGAAAACAAGATCAGATATAAATCTTTTAACTCCCAGCCCCCCCCCCCCCAAAAAAAAAAAAAAAAAAATTGTAACATGCAGAGACCAGTAGAGATGACACGCCACACCATTCCTTGTGTTGTGGTATTGGTACGTATTATTTCATATATGCAAGTTACAAGGCAAAAATAACTTAAATAAATAAACAAAGTTAAAACAATTAAATAAAATTGAGGACATGTTTGAAAAACACACATAATAACAATAAACATTATTTGTTTACGATTCCAAGATACAAATTCCAACAATATGACGTCAAGCAGACTCATAATAACAAATGATAAGCAGGTGTAATCGTGTATTAATTTTATGCCACGTTGTGGTAATGCAATTTTGTTTTTTTATTTATTATTTATTTATAGTATACATATTTATACAGGTACACAAGATATCAGTTATAAATCTGTTAACCCCCAGCCCCCCCCCCAAAAAAAAAATATAAAAATCGATTTTGCTCATAGATCTTTGCCTCTGTTGCTGATTACATACCCGGCCGAGATGGATGGGAGGTGGGGGGGGGGGGGGGCAGCTGCCTTTTAGAAATTGGAGGAACGGTTAAATTAATGACCAGTTGACCAAAGGTCCAGGAGAAGGCTTACAAGAATTAAGATCCCCCTGCCCAGGGGCGGCCGAGCGACTTCCAAAGTGGGGGGGGGGGGGGGGGGCACCAACAAAAAAGGGCACTTTCTGGAGGAAAAAAAGGGCACCTACAGTGGGAAATCTCAAAGCGAAAATATACAATGTTTAGACATTGGTATATACCCCTACATTGTGATTACATTATCAGGGATGATTCCAATATATGTTTCTCTTCATACATCATACAAGATATCGCTTAAGCATCATACTTTACAGTTGGGTGTGATGTCTGAATATGCATTTACGAGCGAGCGAAGCGAGCGTGAAAAAATTTCAAAGATCTATGAGGTCGCAGTGCGAAAAATTACATCTTATAAAGAGGAAAAAAAGCCATTCGTGATGGGGTTATAAGCACATTCTCATAACGGAAGACTGAAAAGACTTTGATAAGTAATTATATCATCTTTAAATGCGAGCGAGCGAACTTTGGGGGAAATTGCTCTTAGTCCGCCTTAAATAAGGGGCACGTTTAATGATTACATGAAAAGGGGACAATTATCGAAAGGGATAAGACACTTATAAGAAAAGAAAGGAGCACGTGTCAAAGTACAAAGGATTATTATAAGAGGTGAAAATTGAGGCATTTTTTCACCTGAAAAGAGGCACTCACCAGTGATGAAAAGAGGCGTTTACGAAAATGGGAAATAGGCATTTGTTGACGGAAAAGGGGCACCCATCAGATTTTGATAGGGGCATTTATAAGAGGTGAAAGGGGATAGTTCCCTTATTAGAAAGGAAAAGGGCACGTATCATTATTAAAAGGGGAATTATCAGAGTTGAAAAGGGGCATTGACCAGATATGAAAAGGGGCACTTATAATAAAGGAAAATGTGCATGTGCATTTGTTGAATGAAAAGAAGGCCCCGTTCAGATTTTTAAAAGGGCAGTTATGAGAAGGGGAAGGAACTCTTTTTTTTTAATGGGGGCACTTATCATAAGGAAAAGGGGCACTTATTAGAAAATAAGAGGGGGCACATGTAAAATGAAAAGGGTGTGCTCATCCGAGTTTAAAAAAGGGGTAGTTATTAAAAGGAGAAGGGGCACTTCTTACAAAGGAAAAAAGGGGAAGTTGTCAAAGTAAAAAGGAGCACCTCTCAGTTTTGAATAGGGCAATTATCAGAGGTAATGGGGCACTTATTTAAAGTGAAAATGGGCACGTCTCGTACCTTGAAAAGAGGCACTTACTAGAGATTAAAAAGGGCACTTATTCAAGATTATTTCAAGATTTATGAGAATGGAAAATGGACACTTATTGCAAAGGAAAATGGGAACATGTCAAAGGAAAAGGGGCACGTGTCAAAAATAAAAAAGGGCACTCGTCAGAGGTGAAAAGGGGAAGGGGCACCCTTTCCTATGTAAAAGGGGCACTTACAAAATAAAAGGGGCACTTTTCCTATGTAAAAAGGGGCACTTTTGGGGTATCTGAAAAAGTGGGGGGCACTTGCCCCCCCCCCTGCCCCCCACCCCCCCCCCCCGGGAGGGCCGCCTCTGCCCCTGCCCCTCCATGCACCGGCACGTCATTGCCAGATCATGTCTTATAATTGCTTTGCTTTGTATGTATCTCTTTGATTCCCAGAAAAAGGTAACAAAAAGGAGATTTTTTGGTTTGTTTGGGGGGGGGGGGAGGTGGTGGGGGCTGCATTATTTATACAAAAAAATTGAAACCAATACCTTCTTTTCGTAGAATTTTTTTGAAGCAGCCCCCTCCAAAAAAATAAGAAGGCGATTCTTCAGCTCACTTCTCTTACAGTACTAGGCTAGGCCCTTACGTTAGATCTAGCTATTTATCAAGTCTTTAACTTTTAGGAGTAAAATATGATTATCTGATTATGAAAAAGAAAAATTCCATTCCTTCATTAATCGAATATTCTACTCTTAATGACTAATCTAGTATATGATAATGATTTAGATATAGATCTAGGTCTAGTTTACTCCCTAAATCAAATTGGATATTTTACTCGGAATGAATAATGATAATACAGTAGATATAGATCTAGTTAGAATTAGTTATACTCACGTACATCACTCGATCAAATTGGGCAGTACAATCATGCAATATGATGCAGTGCAGCGGCCCGGTACGGGCGCCGAGTCAGTGAATTCCCCCGCCGACCCGGCCGGCGGCGCTGTACGGCTAGCTGCACACTGAGCTGAGCTGCTGCGGTAGCACTAGGCAGTAGTCTGCTAATTTACGGCCAGGACGAAAGAATGTGAACAAACATCAACCATCTCGTCTAAAATGTACTATATTCGACTTCTCAATAATGAAATTTGTGTCAGAAATAAAAAATAGACCTTCATACGAGATAAAAATGATTTTTTTGCAGTGATTTACCGACAAAAACACTGCTCGAATTTCAGTGGTCCGAGTAGATACAACGCGCATTTAATGTACGTGCGGCAATGGGGATTGCGAGCTGTGAGTAAATTGTCCGAAATGTCATTTTTTTTGTCATTTTACCTAAAGATAAGTCATAGATTGTCTTCATTAGTATCATTTAACACAATTCCATTAAAGATTTAGGTTGGAAAGGGCATTAGTAAGTCACAAAGAGCACAAACATATACACATTGGTATCTCTCGATCGATTAATCAGGTCGGGACATCTCGGCCCAGTTTTTCCAGCTGGGCCGAGTAGTCCCGTGGGCCGAGTTAGCCCGGATTCGGGAGGAGATAGCCGCACCAACTTGGGTCGGCGATCTCATTAAAAAACAATAGAATACAAAGGCTCGCCGAGACGTCGCGCCCCCCGCGGAGCCTTAGCGTATTATTATTATAGACTAGCTGGACCCGCGGAAATCCGCGGGATTCTAGAGGGGGGCGGGGGGGGGGGGGTGTAAATAGATATATAGAGACTGTCTAAATTAAAACCACCAAGAACTTTATTTGCCATTCAGGCCATTAAAAAAATGTTTTGCGTCCCCGCCCGCTTACTTTTTAGGGGCCGCCTCCTATTTTTTTTTTTTGAATTTTTTTTGATTTTTTTTTTTTTTTAAAGAAAAAAAAAACAGCGTCCCCGCCTGCTTCCTATTTGGGGGCCGCCTCCTTTTTTTTTTTTTTTTTTTTTTTTTTTTTTTTTTTTTTTGAAGAAAAAAAACATGAAAAGCACTGCTAAAATGTATTTCTGATTTTAAAAAAGAAAAACAAAAATTGTCTGCCGCCATCTTGAAAAATAGCCCGAATGTCAGGGAAAATGTACCGAGCGGCCATTTTGAAAGAAAAAAAAAGGGCTTCCTCCTTCCCATTTTTCGAAAAAACAGGACGCCAAACATGTTTTTTTTTAAATTTGGCCTTATATAAAAAAATAAAAAAAACGATCCAACTGTACCGGTAGTTATTCTTTAAGCCACTGGAACTGCGTAGAGTTCCGTAGTGTGGAAAGCTTTTACTGCTTTGTCGATCTGGCGTAGGGTAGCGTACTGTTGCGTAGGCATGTAGCGTAGTGTTGCGTAAAAAGGCGTACTTTCTGCGTCAAATTTCTACGCCGAAAGTACGCGAAAAAATTAAACATGTTGAATTGTTTTCGTTCATCTTGCGTACCCCTTTCCGTCCCTCAGCATATAGTAACGTAGGCCAGCGTAGTTGGTACGCAACACTACGCAACTCTACGTATTGACCCCACACCAATTAGTGACTCGCAAGTGTCACAAATAAAGTATTAAAAATATGCTCATCTGACCCTAATTAAACGCCTAAACCCCCCCCCCAAACTTTCGGGGGTTTATGGCCCCTTGAAACCCGTGGACCCCACGCCTATATTATATATACACTCAACCCGCTGCGATCTGATCTCTCCCCCCCCCCCCAACTTGGCCCCCGAGCTCTTGGGGGTTTATGGCCCCTTGAAACCCGTGGACCCCACGCCTATATTATATATACACTCAACCCGCTGCGATCTGATCTCTCCCCCCCCCCCAACTTGGCCCCCGAGCTCTTGGGGGTTTATGGCCCCTTGAAACCTGTGGACCCCACCCCTATATTATATACACTCAACTCAGGACCCGCGGAAATCCGAGGGATTCTAGAGGGGGGGCGCAGGCAAAAAATTAAGTTTTTCATTTCGGAGGCTCCATTTCAAATTTTTGGGAAATTTTCGGGGGCTACTTTTTCAACTTTCGGGGGCTCTTTTTTCTGGGGCTACTTTTTCATTAATTCATAAAAGGATAGGCCTACACTTTGTTGAGATTTGTTTAGTTGGCTAAGGTTTCAGGCTTCCTACTTCATAATTGCCTATTTAAAAAAAAAAAAACATTTTTCTAGTTCAATAACTAAGTTTTC
Organism: Strongylocentrotus droebachiensis; assembly: GCA_035222895.1. Classification (NCBI taxonomy): domain Eukaryota; kingdom Metazoa; phylum Echinodermata; class Echinoidea; order Camarodonta; family Strongylocentrotidae; genus Strongylocentrotus; species Strongylocentrotus droebachiensis. Next base: position 99,960 of record JAVYIG010007186.1, on the reverse strand, counting down.
ATGCATTGATTTGATGCAAGAACTGTAACATAATGAACCTAGATTGTGATTATTTCTGACCATGAATTGCGATAATCATTTTTCAAAGTAAAAATGTTCACAAGAAAATCAGACAGTCGTTTAAAAACGTAGACATTAGTAATATTTTTACTAATTCTAAGCTCAGGTTTCGTAAATCTATTCACGAAACTCTATTGAAATCGCGGCAATAATGATGCAAACCAACAGATAACAATTTCAAAGTGTCAAATGAGTTGAGATGAGCTTGTAGGAAGCTCAACACCGGCGCCGCAGGCGTCGGACGCCTGCGGGGCGCGGTCCCGGTGTTGGAGCTTCCTGCAAGCTCATCTCAACTCACACACACTGCACTGCGTGTTGATTGAAGGCAGCTTGCGACTGAACTGTCAGTCCAATGGTTTTCTTGTGAAAACTTTCCTTTAGAAAATGATAATCAAAATGTTGTATACATGGCCGTAATAATCACAAAATAAGCTTTGATTTCATACCTCCATTCACGAAAACTATATAAAAATCGCGGCAATAATGATGGAAATAGGTCTCTAAGTTAGGACGTGGACGGGAAGCTAATTCGTGTGTATCTCTGTGGCTTGTGCAGCGCTGAAGCACATGCTATAGCACATCCTATAGCAAGACGCTTTACTCTCGGTGATCCCGCCCTTTGCATAGAGCATTTAATACGCAACATAATGTGAGTGGTTGGTCATTTGTTGTGAGTCTCTTTGATAACTGCAAAGAAATGAGTGGGATCGACGGCGCGGTCTATATAGAGAATATCATATAGGAAGATACCTAACACGGGGTAAGTCATACCCATTCAGCGTGCATTTAATACGCAACTTAATGTGAGTGGATAGTCATCGGTCGTGTGTCTACGGATGTTATGTTGAATATCCATGAGGTATCTCTGTCGTCACGCATATCATGCATTATGCATGTCGCGTCTGTTTTCGCCCTGGACGTCGACACGGAGGAGGACCTCGGGCAGAGTATAGCCAATTCGCTAGAGTAGACTCTCCCGCGGACGACGGTACCGGGCACGGGTACCCCGAGGGGAGAGTTCAGGAGGAGATAGCTGCACCAACTTGGGTCGGCGATCTCATTAAAAAACAATAGAATACAAAGGCCGGCGGAGACGTCGCGCCCCCCGCGGAGCCTTAGCGTATTACTTATAGTGATTTATAAGCTTCTATTCAACCTGGGCATGAAATGATTGGGAAATTGGGTTTAGGCCCATTATCAATGAGCTCATGGCTGCATGCTTATAAAATTATATCTTACCCACTATACATGAAAAAAAGAAAACATTTAAAAAAAAAGTAATCAAAATTATGTTGGCATATCAATCAAAGTTTTTACCTATTTTTCATTAACATTTGCTTTTGTTTTAAATATTAAATGTGACATAAATTCATACTTCAAACCGCAGTTAAAAGAGTTTTAACATTCAATTTGGTTTTTGTTTTCAAAATTTAACGTGTTTTTTATCATAACATATTCAGCAAAATCAATCGACATGTTTACCACGTTATTATTTAGAAATTGCCTCATGTCCAATTAGTAAAGTCTTCTCATCATAGTATTTTGATATCTAATCCAAAAACATGGTTTATCAAACGAGTTACAAATATCAACAAAAAACAAACAAACAATTATCTCTTTATATTCCCTCTATTAAATACATACGCATGTACTATTATCCTGAATAAACAATAATCTTGATAAGGCGCTACTTATCTCAATTTTTGTATTCCAAATTCGGCTACTTCTTTTCTTTTTCCTCCCTTATCCCCGATTTTTTAATAACTTCCCCGATTTTTCTAAACGAGTGCGACTCCCTCTAAGTTCTTTTCCTTCTCCTTCCTGTCACTTTTTTCTCAGGTAGTTCTCTCTCCTTCTATTCCTTCTTCCAGCTCTCCCTTTTTTCAAAGATTATGTTCCTTTTAGGGAGCTTTATATATTGGGCTGCCATTGAAGAAAGAAAAAAGGGACCGCGTACCAGGAAAAACGATGATGAAAAATGATGATGATGAAAACACATCGGGGTAATATTATTGTACGCATGAGTTGGCAGGGGCGGATCCAGCCGGCGGCAAGGGAGGGGGCCAAATACGGGGCCCAATTCGTGAGAAAATATTAAGGGGCGAATTAGCCAGCCGGCAAATAAACGGGGGGGGGGGGGGGAGCACTTTTTTTTGCTCGACGGGGAGGGGTGGGAGGGGGGGTAGTGAGCACTTTTTTTCCAATCAAAACCAACCCAACCACCCCCCCCCCCTCACGCCAGGTAGGAGGGGGCCGTCTTACTTTAAAAAAAAAAGTTAAATTTTCCTGTTTTGGGGCTAGGGGGAGGGGGCCTGCCCCCTAGATCCGCCACCATAGTCCGCGGCCCAGCTTTCACCTCCCCCTCCCCCCCCCCCTCTCTCTCTCTCTCTCTCTCTCTCTCTCTCTCTCTCTAGCTCTTAATCTGGGGGATCGAAAGGGGAATGAAATAAAAACAGAAATATACAAAGGAGCATGAAGAGGAAATGTTTAGGACTTCGAGAACTTCACTGTCTTGTATTTGGCAAGAGATGGCGCTAATCCAAAATGCAAAATGCAAAAGCCTGCATCGCATGCATTGCATGCACTGATCTCTACGGGTAGAGATCAGTGATTGCATGCTACTCACTGTACCTCTACAGTGGCTGTACTGTATGATCAGGAAAAGCACGTATGCAGTACACATCAACAACACACAATAGTCTACTAACAAAAAAAAGAAGTGATATTACTTCCGATCGAGGAAATAGACCCGTTCCCGTGTACTGTACATCTGGTGGATCTACTGCTGTAAAAGTTAAAACTCCACCTCTTGTGAAAGCTAGCAACGATCATCATGGATTTTCCGTTCTTCGCCAAAAACAAAGTAAGAATGTGTGAATGAAAATGCTCTGTCGTGTCTGTTGACTGACTGTGTTGTGGTTGTTGAGGAAATAAGTTTTAATACGGATCATAACTGTATCAATGAATAAGACAATATTCTAGTAGACCTACAATGATTCTTGCTTTTTTTCAAGGAAATTGTTGTGAGTGTTATTTCAAATTTCATGTCTGTGTGATTGTCCATTACTTATCACATAACTGAATGCAACTTTGGTAATGGTAATTGGTAGATAAAAAACTAGATCTAGACTATGTTTATGAAAATTCCGAATTTTTCAAATCAAACTTTTTATTTTGTTTGACTGGTTGGAATTGGGATTAAAGAAATGTTTATGCTGGGAAATGGGAATCAGACTTGAGTCTAGATATATACAAAAATTAATAGGCCTACCAATCATCAGCAAATATAGAATTAGCCTAGAAAAGGAAGAGGAGGTGAGTACGCGAGTTGGCTCAGACGGTTAAAGTGTCTGCAGCTGCCTGTCGAACCAAAGACTGTGGGTTTGAATCAAATCCAACCCTGGCGGATGACTGAAGCTTGTGTTGTGTGTTAACAATAATATGGTTAACGTGCCGGTGCCCCTGTTTCATAGACGCATGCTACGTTTGTTAAAGGGAGTCACTCATCAGTTTCCATGTGCAGAAGGCCATAATTCGCTGACACCAGACTTAATTGGTGGATAATAAAAATCATTAACGTGTGTACACTAAGGTCTTGGGCCTGCACACAGCGAACCTGTTGGCCAATCAAGAAATACCCCCTCGTCTATCGAGAGTCTTCGGGTGTCGGAAAAGTGAGATAATGACTTTACCATGTGGGGAAATGGGTGAAAGGCCTGATGGTCATGAAACTGAAGGCTATTTCTGGTGATTGACAGCACCTCTTATTGGGTAATAATAAGAATAATACTCAGTTTTTATATAAACACCTGAGCGGTGTGAATTCCCCATGAGAGCTACATGTAACTACCGAGTGTCTTTAAGTGGAAAACACTCCGTCCCTAGGATAGGATAGGATGTTGAATAGAAGCTCTGTGTAGAGGAGAGTCACCACCTTTGCAAGTGAAAAACCCCTGGCACTATTCGCATAAGATTAAGAGTACGTCTCTGTGTCTTTACATGGAATAACAAGTATGTCGACACGTACTAAAGAAGAAGAAGAAGAAGGTTGTCTCACTTGTCTGATATATAACATCTTTGGAAATATCATTTTGACAACATTTTTGGCCGGGTCTCCTATTCCCTGCGTTTGTCGTTTGTTCCAATTTAGGCAATAAGTGATGACTCTCTCTCAATAATGTCTCTTTTCTTAATAGCTGAAGAAGTGCCCTTGGCTTATTATCTGAGATTCCAACTAAATTACTGATTTACATACTTGCTCTTGCCTTCTTAGAATTCCACTTTTAACACAAATGGTTCAGGGAAAAAAAATACAAGGAGGCTTGGGGGGAATTAGCCCTCAAAATGCCCAAAAGAGCCCCCAAAAGTCTTAGAAGAGCCCCCAAATTTTGCATAGAGTTCAATGCAAAACAAATTAAAGAGTGTTATTTTCATGCAAGCAAGCTTGAAAAGTAGCCCCCGAAAGGTTTCAAGTAATTTTTTCTTTGATTCACAATAGCCTACATTTAGAGGGATAAAATGAGAAAGTAATGACATTTTAAAAGTTGTAACTTTTAATCCCTCGACGTATGGGAACTTCAAATGCAACTTAATCAGGAAATGCCACTATGATGTTGTGCCGGACAACTTTCCCATTTGTTCCAACACAGAAATTCAGCTTTATTTCAAACTTTCACCATCCAGTAATAATTCTCCTGTTTCTTCTGGCCCGTTGCAAAAAAGTTACAGTACCATTGATAGTACCTTTGCCATCTATGATTGATGATTGATTGGCTGTTGAGCCCTGTTACCATGGTAGTTGCCATTGATGGCAAAGTTACCATCAATGGTAAGTTTTATGCGACGGGCTGCTTTCATTCATACTGTATGAACTTATGACAAGGGTTAAACCGTTAACACACAATCTCTCTTTATTCTAAAGGTTTTGTTGGACATTTTTTATTATCATTTACAAATTGTACTAATAGTTTTGCTTTGCAGTTGCATATTTATCCATTTGGCAAGACTTTATCATATTTCCAAAGATGATTAAATTGATTATACAAATGTAGTATAGAAAGTAATGAGAATTGAAATCAATGCTCTTAACTATAGGGTGGAGCTTTCCCTTTCTGCTCAACTGTATTTCCTGTTGGTCGTTTCTATCATATCCGGCTAACAGCCTGATATATTTATTATTGTCTTTTTTGTCACTTTCTCTTTCCTAGAATACAGAATTTCCTTTTCAAATTGATTTCCCTTTGAGTTAGGAAACTCAACACTACACTGTATACATCATATCACACCAATAAATACCTTACATGTATATGAACTTTCATTTTAATTTTTCATGACCTCGAGTTTCTCCGCGGTGAAAACAAGATAATGACGATCTGATTAAATTTAGGAGGTCCATTCCGTTAATGATAAGCCATGATAGTATCATGGATATTGAACATACATTCCATCGTACCTTATAGAAAACTACCGTGTTCACTTTTTAATTCAATTTCAAATTTAGTCATGTTTCCAACAAAACATTACAAATCAATTATAAGCATTTAAAACAAATTTAAGAAATACATGTTGGAATGATAATAAAAAATGATATTGGGTTATTGTATAGCGCTCATGTCTTTACTCTTTAGTGCCTTTAATATTGATTGAGTCTGTAATACCAAGGAAGGATCTATCCTCTTGTCCATTTCCTCTTCACGTTTCCTGGCCAGTACTACGTCGTTACATGTAGATCTACATGTATACAGATCATACGGATCGTATGGTTTGTTTGTGTGGTGTTCTGCTCGCCAAGACATGAGTGCTTTTGGTCCATGTGGTTGGCGCTAGGCAAGTCTCTGATATATGTCCTACTCCTAGTCTGCACTATGGGTGGTATTCTCAAAAGCTCACTAACTTTAGTCCATGGTTTAATCCACCGACTAAGTATGGAATGCCAAGTGTCCATATGAATATATTTTTGAATAATTTAATATGTTCCTAAATTATCATGATAACATAATTATATCATAGTCATGATTATGTTATTACATATATTTTAATTAAGTGACAGATTAAAATGATTCAAAAATATATTCATATGGACAGTTGGCATTCCATACTTAGTCGGCTTTCGAGAATACCACTCTATGAGACTACATTAGGCTCTAGACTACATTAGCCACTCACAGTCAGAGAGTCAGAGACCAACATGTTTAGGCTCTGCACAAGGCTTTATGAACTATGGTAAAGTTTCAAGTTCTATGCATGCTGTCCTAGAGCTCGATATTAGCTTAAAGCTCTTAATTAAGACTATCAGCTTGATACAGTAATCAGATAGCACACGTACTGAAATCTGAGATGCGGCCGGTAAAGTATCCTATCGTATCGACTAACGACCAAATGCATACAGACTGTAATGTGTAGAAATTTCATCCAGAAAATCCTTCCTCAACAGATAGTGTACTGTACATGTTTAATACAGTACATGTACATGTAAGGCCATTTAAAAAAATATACATGTTTAGCGTCCCCGCCCGCTTCCTTTTTGGGGGCCGCCTCCTATTTTTTTTTATTTGTTATTTTTTGTTATTTTTTTTTTAAATTTTTTTTTTAAATTTTTTTTTTTGAAAGAAAAAAAACATGAAAAACACTGCTAAAATGGCTCTATTTCTGATTTAAAAAAAAAAAAAATTGTCGGCGGCCATCTTGAAAAAAAATAGCCCCGACTGTCAGGGAAAATGTACTGAGCGGCCATTTTGAAATAAAAAATAAAAAGGGCCCCTCACTCCTTCCTATTTTTCGAAAAAACAGGACGCTAAACATGTTTTTTTTTTTTTGTTGGCCTAAGTCATAGCATTTTGGATCAAAAATTCAAAAGGCATCAAAAGTTGAAACAGAACTGTTTTTATATTCGCAGATTAACCATTGGTTGATTTGTTAGTGAGATCTAAGGGCTTAAATGTCTGAGGAGACATAAGATCTCTGCCATTGTGAAAATGCTGGTACATGCATGTACATTAATAGTGTCCATAGACTCCAGGCCCCGGTTTCCCAAAGCCATCATAAGTCTAAGTTTGTGGACATCCCATAGAAAAGTGTAATAATTCTATAACACACATTTCAGTGGGATGTTGAAGAAGTTAGACTTATGACTGTTTCAAGTAATGGCCACTATTTTCCAGACCAAACTAGAGAATCGTCTACAAGTTTACTCATTACAACAAATTACACTTTCTTTTTACATTTTATCTGTATTATGTTGTACGATGTTCATGTATGTGTACATTTATGCACACATCAATTTATTACACCAGGGGGGTGTTTCACAAAGATCCTAAGTTGAACTTAACACTAAGTTGGACTTAAAAATTATGGACAGCCATTAGAGCCTTAAATTGAAATATATTCAAAAGCAAAAATTGGAATATTTTAGACTTTTCATCAATTCCTCATCAAGAACATGAAATCTCCCATGATAATAGAAAATATGAATGATTTGAATCAACATTTTATGCCTTCTGAAAAAAAATTACAAAATATTTTCAAGGATGCTAATGGCTTCCCATGAATTTTAAGTCCAACTTAGAGATAAGTTCAACTTAGGATCTTTGTGAAACACCCCCCAGGTCCAAGGATAATAGCGATATATCCATGTTTACTCTTAGTCATTTACTATTGTTATGCTTGCTAATGTACTGATCAATCAATGTACATGTACATACCGGTAGTACATTACTACAGCCCTTTGTCTACCTGTACCTGTACATGACATTGATCATGTACAGTTTTGTTTTTAGTGCATATGGGTCATTCCATCGGGTTGGGTCATAAATTGTGACATGAAGGTTCAAAATTCAGAGTTGGTGAATAATTTGTTTATTGTTATATCCTGTTTCTAACACCAATCCTACAATAGATTCCATTGGAATTGTGTGTATTCCTTTGCACACTTACATTTAAAATGAAAAAACAGACACAACAAAATACCAACGTTACAAGGACATCTTTTTTTACTTGCTCATTTATTTTCTGACCTGAAACTTTGTTACAGTCTGTACTCCACTTTTTTTTGGTGTGGAAAACATTAAGATGATGGGAGCAATAGTTTAGAATACTCAAAACTTGAACACAGCAACATTATATCAACTTATAAACATGAAACAAATGAGGAACTAGCAATTTTCAGATCATGTTTTTCTTCTAAAGGGTTATCTTTTCTCTTGCATAGAAAATCTTGGCTGCATTCTAAGAAATGTGCCAATTAATTGATGCATGAAACATATTAAATGAGATGATGACACAAATGAAAGGAAAGCTGCAAGATTTATGGTCTATATTCACCTCAACACCTCGAAATACCAATGTTACATGGACATCATGTCCGAGTAACATCCGTATGATATTAGAGTTACTGACCTCTTATACTCATTTAAACATGACAGACTATATCAAATGTCATCTGAAATATCTTTCATCCATTGACCAGTAAATAAAAAAACAAAATATTCATACAATAGGTGTATTGGTTGATATTAATGATTAACTTTATACTTCTTCAAAATAGTGATTAGATTGGAAAGATCTTTGTTTCCAGGAATATTTCGATGACTTGTCATTTTGCCTGCTCTCTTGATCGATCTCTCTGCCGGAGCTGAATCCTCAGGCAGCAATCTAATAAATATGCATGAAAAGAAATAAATAAAAACAAATGAGTAAACAATATTAAATGAGATAAAAATAAAACAAAACTGTAAATTGCTTCTGTGACTTTTCATTTCAAAATGTGTGTTCTGGTTGATAATTATGAGTACTTGTACATTGTAACATTGTAAGAATTAAGGATGGAACAACTACACAGAGGATTGCAAGATGGATAGGGAGGCATCATCCTCACGTTTGGCTAGTTTTGCATGCCCAAATAGAAGTAGGTATTTGGTTTTCATTTATTATTATTTATTATTCTTTTAAGTTCAATATTTGTGTTAAATTATTAATTTCTTAATTTTTTTTGTTTGTTGTTATTTATCATTGTTTTATATCTTATTTTTTAGAGGGGAGGGTAGGTGGTGAAAACCCTTTAACCTCCCTTTAACCTTTGTAGGAGGGGGGAGTGGGAGCCACATGGCAAACATCAATAATGATTTTATTTTTAAAAAAAATATTTAAAAAAAATTATTTAAAAAAAAAAAAAAAAAAAAAAAAATCATTAGACCTATGTATCCAATTCTAATTGAATCGGGGGAGAGGTCGCATGCCCTCTCCCCTTTAGCTCTCTCCATTTTTCTCTATCTCAACTCCAACCCCCTTTTTTGCCCAAAAGATGGATATGTCGGGCCTTAGATTGAACTTCCTAACAATTTTAAATAACTTGTGTTTTTCCTTAGGCTTAGCCATCATTTTTCAATGACAATTAATGGCATCATATAATTAATATTAATTAATTTAACAGTTGTGAGAAAAATTCTGAGGTATAGGAACATCAGTTATATCTTTATTTACGGGATTCTTATAACAAAATTCAATTTCTGTCTAAGAAATTAGCTTTTTAAGGGGAAAAGTCCGGCAACGATTTTGCATGTTTCGTTATAACACATATATCAGTATGTGGGACAACAGTAAAATATTCACTCACACGTGATGGTTTTGAAACCGTTTTAAGCTATAAATAACACAATTTAAAACGGAATTACATTTAAACAAAATGGAATTTCATTGTCTATGATAATAATTCGGGCTATAAAAATAACTTAAAATACATATTACGTACCAATTTGGGCGCTGACGGGCGAAAATGGCTGCCCGACGTTATATGGACATTGTCACGTTTGTGGTTGCAGCTCAGGGGTAGGTCGTCGCACACAATCAAAAAACATGTGTGCGCGTTCGTGAATAACTAGCAGGTCATTTTAACACCAAAAACTGAAGCTAGCGGGCTGGTTTGATCTCAAACACCGTAATTTCACACCGACGTTACCAAATTATGAAGGACATCGCGGGGGATTGTTGTGGTAAATTAATTATTTTCTTGTATTTACCGACCGATTTAATCGTCATTCTTTTAACATATGTTCATCAGGGGTTGTACCTTCCTAATAAGATGAAAGTTTCTGAGAAAATATCCTGCTAAATTTGTGTAAAATGTTAGATTACCGCCGTTACGAAAAAAGTGCTTAGGACATTGTTGGTAACGTCGGTATTGTGTTTTTTCAATATGGGATAACTTGCCGATTTTTTGCACATTTCACCTGAGCTTCTCAGACATAGTAGGGGTATTAAAGGTGACATGTTTTAAGTAGGAAACATTGCATTATGATGAATTTTTTTCCAGAAATGAGTTCATGAAAATGACTTGTTTTCATGTCACAACTTTCACCCTTAAAATCGCTGAGACATCGGTAGTTAAACTCTCACCAAAAAAAAAATATGATGAACAAGTTTCTGTTTTCATGTTTATTTATTCTTTCATACATTACTCTTAAATAAAATATACTTTTAATTTTCTAAAAATACATTTAAATTTGAGAAAATAGCTTCTAAACATTCAAACACATGAAAATGCTGAAAAGACCCAACCCGATGGAATGACCCATATGTCAACATGTACATGTAGGCCCTTACAAGTCCTTTGTTGGGAACACTCCATCCAGTTCCCGGTCATTTACACATAAAAAAAAACATGACTTTTTGAACAAGCATCTGAAGAAGCCTTTACAGTGTCCTATAAAAAGTAGTTATACATTTTGAATATACATGTACAATGTATTGTATGGCAAATATGTAACTTGAAGAATCATCATTTGGAAGTTCACCTTGCAATTTGTATTATACACTGTAAATGTACTGTACATGTTCCCATGTTTGTACAGCTGCGAAAGAGGAAGAAGATATGCTTTAAAAACAAAAGTGATCGTGTTATTTGAAATGTTTTGCACTACAAAGTTTGTTATCTGCAATTTCCCTCTTTTTAAGGGGGGGGGCAGGGGGCATGAAAGAGGGCTTGTGTCATGCCTGTTCTACATGAAATTTGATAGTTCTTCCGTCATGATATCCATAACAAAGATCTCTTTGTCAATCGCTATCCCCCATTCCTCATGATGCATCTACAATGTACAGTGAATGTTTTTCTAATCACCCTATCACTTGTATACAAAACACTTTACCAGTCGTGTCTAGACTGGCACGACAGGAGTTCTTGACAAGTTTATCATCAACATGGGCAATTGGGCTACATGTAGAGTTGTGTATTTTAACAGAATGTGTAGTCTTACAAAACAGGAGATTGACAAAAAGATCTTAGAATGGATTCACACAATAATCATCACTTTGGAAAGTAGCCAAAGGGAGACTCTTTTTCCTTCATACTGTATTTGTGTTGGTGATAAAGGAAGTCAGAATTATGATACAGGAAATTCCTGGAGTAAATATACCCAATGTACATACATGCATTAATACATGTTATGGTACACATGTATATTGTAGATGCACAGATAATATCATTGCCGATATGTTTCTCTATGAAAGTTTGTTCAATTCAATTCAATTCAGCTCACTTTAATAATGGTTTTATTTGAAAACGATTTCTCAATATCAATTTAAAATTATATTTCAATTTATTTATGTTTCCAACGAAACATTACAAATCAATTATAAACGTTTACAACAAATGCAGAAATACATATTGGAAACAGAGGCGTCCTCTAAAAAGCAATGCTTGTACAAGTGTGAACACCTCAAATGATATCATTCCACATTAAAAATTGCATTCAAAATCAAATGACAAAGAATATAATTAAAAATACTATTCTTGAGAAATTTGTTTTAAAAATCAATTATTTTGTTTATTATGTAAAAGAAAATATAATTGGTATGATTATAATTTTCATCTTGTATTTTTCTAGACTTTTCGTCCGAAGAAGAAATTTGAGTCCGGCACGATGCGGTTCAACCTGCACAAGAAAGCGCAAGCATCGCTCAATTCCGGCCTGGATCTTAAAGTAGTGGTCAAGCTGCCCGCAGAAGAAGACTTCAATGATTGGCTTGCAGTGCATGGTAAGATATAACAGACACAGAGGGGAGGGGGGAAGGGAGATACATGTAGAAGAGAATTGAGTGTTGGTGAGATGAAGAGTCCAAGACCTTACTAAACTATCTTAAAGTAGTGGTCAAGCTACCCGCAGAAGAAGACTTTAATGATTGGCTTGCCGTGCATGGTAAGATATAACAGACACAGAGAGGAGGGGAGGGGGGAAGGGAGATACATGTAGGAGAGAATTGAGTGTTGGTGAGATGAAGAGTCCAAGACCTTACTAAACTATCTTAAAGTAGTGGTCAAGCTACCCGCAGAAGAAGACTTCCAAGGATTGGCTTGCCGTGCATGGTAAGATATATCTGATACAGAGATGAGGGAAGGGGGAAGGGGAGATAGGAGAGAATTGAGTGATGGTGAGATCAAGAGTCCAAGACTTTACTAAATTCCGGCCTTGATCTTGAAGTAGTGGTTAAGCTTATTAATTACACAATGACATATTATGTTAATAACCTGTGTAGAGGTGCCATGGACAAGTGGTTAAGACTGTTGATCACAAGGTCCGCGGTTCGCGACCTGCCGCGGCACTAACGTCGTTTGGCAACCCAGGTGATGTAAATTGGTACCTGGCAGGAATTAATTCCTTGAAATGCTAGAGCGCCATAATGGTAGCACAACTAAAGCCGGGGTAATAATCTCCAAGTTTGGAAGCGCTTTAATAGTGATTGTAATAAGCGCTATATAAAAACTGAGTATTATTATTAATATTATTATCATTTTCCCCCCCATTTTCTTCATTTTTCCCATTGATTCTAGTGGTGGACTTTTTCAACAGAATTAACCTCATTTACGGGACAGTTTGCGAGTACTGCAGTGCGGAGACATGTCCTATTATGAGTGGGGGTCCCAGGTAAGACTATAAAAGTGTTCACATAAGTGTCTAATCAGCGTTGAGACCCACTTTTGATTCTTTAGCAACATGTACATGTACACATAAGTATCTGAGTTCTGCAGTGCGGAAACATGTCCTATCCTGGTCGTAGGTATCAGACGATGAATACATTCAGATAATTGTGGAGTTGGTGTTTAGATTACGTTTTATCTTTGAGCTACACGTACATGTTAGTGTAGGATTTCTGCGATTCAGAAACATGTCTACTGTGTAGTAAGTGTTGGACCAATTTGAGGGTATGGATACGTTCAAATGAGTAGAGAATTCGCGCTTAAATTCATGTTCTATTTCGGCTGTAGCTATGATTTGTAACGTCAATATTATATTAAATGTATTATATTATATTAAATGTATACTAAAACAGGGCCCTATGATTGTCAATTATATGTTGTTCCTATGTTCATACATGTATGTTGAAGCAAGATTGTTCATGTAAATATAAACAATTATCCTTTATGGACACAATAAAGAAATGAAATGAAATGAACTTAACGTTTTATTTGTAGGTATGAATACATGTGGATGGATGGGGAGAAGTACAAGAAACCGACTGCACTACCAGCCACGGATTACATCAACAAGCTCATGGATTGGGTAGAACAACTCATCAACAATGAGAACATCTTCCCTATCAACACAGGTATGAACTATTGAAAGAGATGGTTGTTAGTAGAGCTAGAGGTGGCGTGGTCTAGTGGATATGACACCGGACTGTGGGTCACATGATTCAGGTTCAAGTCCCGCCGCAACACTCATGTCCTTTGGCAAGACATTAAAGCCTCTCTTAAGTGTTTGGAGCCCCAAATTTGCTAAAAAACTCGATGGCAAGATTTCACTTAAGTTGTGTTAATGATGTGAAAGAGGGTGTCATTTAACACTCAATTCTGCAAGGATTTTGAAAAAATGTGTTTGATAACGAATATTGATGAAAGAATACAAAACTTGGGTTTTGTGTTGTACGCAGAAAACCTACATTTGCCACTCTCCACCCAGGTGAAGTAAAGGGGTACCTACGAAGAAATTTCTTGAATACTTTAGCGCCTTATTATGGCAGCTCAGCTACAGCCGGGGTAATAATATGATACCTTGCATTAAGTGCAGTAGAGTATATTCATATAGGAGCTGCGCTATATAAATTGACCTGTTATTATTATTATGATTATTATTCCCTTTAGCTATTTTCCTACTAGAATCGTAAATTATTTATAACTAGGTTATTTATATACATGTAAATGCACGTTTTTGTTTACATTCTACAGATGTGAGTTTCCCTAAATCGTTTGTCTCCACATGCAAGAAGATACTAACAAGATTACACAGAGTTTTCATCCATGTCTACATCCATCACTTTGATAAACTTGTCGAGATCGGAGCGGTAAGTGCACAAGAAGCAATAATATACTAATAATACACAGCAGTGAGGGCATTCGTAAGAATTACCCACACAAGGTACCTTTGGAACAGTCTAACATGCCCGAGGCGATATCCGAGGGTGTTTGGACTGTTTTGAAGGTACCGAGTGTAGGTAATTTTACTAATGCCCGAACAAAATGATGTGTTTTATTTGTGTTATAAGATGATGTTTTATTTGTTATTTAAATGATGTTTTATAACATAAATTTACTAATGACCGGTCATTAGCAAAATTATGTGTTAGGCAAAATAAATGCCTGGTCATGTGTACGCTCTCAACCAATCATTTAATTAGGATCCACGTCATCGTCTTATCATATACAACTATTTCATGGTTATGAGTAGTGCTGTCCGGTATCCGACCGGCCATGGCACTATCAGCTTTCAATTGGTCGGTTTCGTTTTCCCCGTCTTTTTTTAATTTTTTTTTTTAAGTTTCGATTTATGCCCCTCCACCTGGCACTATGCCTGGCAATGTCTCCCAGCTCAGTAATCGGTGTGTTGACTTGCCACTCAGAAACTAGAACAACACTCCAATTTGTCTGTCATCTTGGTTTGAAAGTAATCTTTGTAATAGATCTCAATATGTAGTTTATAATACCAATTCCTCCAATTGTTCTCCTATTACACTTGGCGTACCACAAGGTTCTATCCTAGGTCCTCTCCTGTTTTTAATTTACATAAATGATCTTACACATTCTTCTAAAAATTATATTGTTACTATTATTTGTGACAAGTTCACAAGCACAAATCGGCGCCTTCAACTGCACCTCGCAGTTAAATGAAATTCCTTCCCGCGTGGGTTTTTTAACATGGACCTGGCTTGCTGTCGAGTCGGCCACCACAATTTATTTTTAAAAATATTTTTTAAAAATTAACCGTACGGTTTTGACTGGCGGTTAGACGGAATTGGAGATATCCGTAATGTTACAACACGAGTTATGAGTGATATAGTAAAACTATTTCCAGAGGTGAAAAATGCAAGAAGATGCTGACCAGATTATATATAGTTTTCCTCCATGTCCACATCCATCTCTATGAAAAACTAGTTGAGATCGGAGCGGTAAGTACACAAGAAAAAAGCAAAAGTGTACAACTATTTAATGGTTGTGAGTGACAAAGTAAAACTGTTTCATGAGGTGAAAGATGTAAGACGATACAGACAGTAAATATGAAAAACGATATGATCATATTTAAAAATCAAATTACTTGGAAGTCCTTTCCGTTTCCTTTTCTTTGTATTCAGGAAGCCCACATAAACACATGCTACAAACACTTCTACTTCTTTGTGCACGAGTTCAACCTTGTGGATTCAAGGGAACTTGAACCATTGGTAAGTTGGAACTACACACATCTGAGCCCCATTTCACTAAACTTGTCATCAGTGACAAATGACAGTCTTTGTTATAAGCTAGTGAAATCCTTGCTTCTGATTGGTTATCAGCAGATTTGTCACTGATTTTTGTCATTTGTCATTGAGACAAGGCTTTGTGAAACAGGTCCCTGTAGTGAGGGTGATTTTTGCTATGTTTTATAAAACAATTAAATACGGCATATGAAATTGTGTTGAAGATCCTTTGTAAAAGAGAAATCCAACCTTGATAACAAACTACCCTATAGATAAAAGCATACAATAAGAGGTGAGACTGGTGGAAGTTTGAATGAAATCAGAGAAAAACATAGAAAGTTATGAATTGTTGTAATCAGTATAGGTACATGCCTGCAAATCGACTGAATCAGTAATTTCTGTACTGGCAGACAACTTTCCCATTCGTTCCAATACACAAAATGACTAAAATTTCAATATAAAAAATATGTATGACTCAGGAAGGTAGTTGCTCCAGATTTCATGACATTTATCACATCTTTTTTCTGAGTATGCTGCCCATTTATGGAATGAATTCTCTATGAATCAATAAGTGACATTTTGGTACTGGCATGGTACAGTCAAACCTGCTTTAACAACCCCCTGTCTCCAAAGACCACATTTTTGTTTCCCTTGAATATGGTTTCTCATTTAAACATGTACTAAAGGAGTGTCCTTTTTGACAGACATGGCGCATTATAAATGTTCACTATTATTATTATTATCTCATTTTTATTTCCATCTGCTTATGTTTTCTGTTACAGAGGGATATGATCCACAAAATCTGCATATGAGCGCCCTTGTGACCCACGACCCTTCCTCTTGACCCAGCAACTAGGAATAGCAACAACAGCTCATTGAGATATCATCTGACCTTTGATCTTTGACCTTTGATCTTTGACCTCTCATGTCACTATTGCCTATACTATGTGATGGCTCCCATCTGGATGTACATTTGAGTGTCCTCTCACCAAAACCCCCTCTTTCGTAGAACCGACAACAAGATATAACAGCCATAGCTATCCATGATCGCATCTCACCTTTGAACTTTGAACTTTGACCTCACATGTCACTATATGTGAGGGCTCCTGTGTGGATGTACATTTTAGTGTCCTCTCATCAACAACCCTTCTTCCTAGAACCAACAACAAGAAATAACAACCATAGCTCTCCATGATCTCACCTTTGAACTTTGACCTGACATCTGTTACGATGAACACGACCTCTGAACTTTGACACATTATGTCATTGTTGAGAAAGTCTCCCATGAAATGTGCATGCAAGTGTTCCTGCGACTCTTTTCAACAGTAATGGAAGGGTGAAATCTAATCCAGTAAAACCATAAATTCTTGGGACGTGAAACTGCCCATTTTCACAGAAGAATATTTCTAGAATCGCATAAATCTAGTGTTGTATCAATTTTTGCAGTGATACTTCTGCTTATAATCTGAACCACTGGCAAAATATTGCAAAGAAAGTCGTGCACGCGGGAGTTTTTTTTCTTCAGTAACCTAGATATTGTCACTATTTGTAAGGGTCTTCAACACAATCTATAAATAGCTTATGCAAATGTCTAATTTGCTATTTCATTTTGCATACTCTGAGAAGTATCTTAAATTATGTAAAAATATCATCCCATTTTTTAGTTCCTTTTCAAACTATAGCTCTATTTTTCATGCTTTTGATACATGTAATTAAAATTCAGTATATGAAAACAAATACTCATGATATGCTATACAGACCATACTGTGGTATTTATTGATGTAGCCGAAATTTTAGTTAAGTTTTTTTAGACTTTCACATTCAGCCATTATTTATCGCTTTTCATCATGAAGTTCTTCAGGTAATTACCTTTAACATTGTTTAGGTCAAAGGTCAATGTATACTCAAAAGGTTGTGCATAATCACAAACGCCCTGTGGCTGTGATATCCTTGTAAACAAAAGTTTTTTTAATTGTAATGTAAGTCCAATATATCAAGACTAATGTTATTGCAATTATGGCAGTCATCTGTAAAGTTTGAGAATTACTGATGTAATACTCCAGGATATGAAAATATCATCCCTATGTATTTTTCTGTAAAGACAGAATATCACAAATGTGTCTGTTCAGAGCGAGAAGGGCATTAACTCTGAATCAAAGTATATGAGTTAATGCCCTTCTGGCTTCAAACAGAATGATTTGTACCAAACAAGAAAGAGCAAGAGCTTCAGGAAAGAAAACCTGTTTGAAGTCCAGTTTAAAATGTCTACCTTTCATCAACAGATTGTGACTTAACTTATTGATTGGTGTGAATCTGTTCTAAACAAGTCAACTTTCTGTGAACACATCTACTTTCGAATTTCAAAGGTGCATCGAGATACAGTGGAACCTCGAAACACGGTCCTTGGGACCATATAAATTACACTGTTACATCAAGAATCTTGATATATCAGGGTAAAAAACCCAAAAGAATATAAAGAGCTGGGACCAGGAAAACCACCTTGTTATATCACATCTCTTTATAATGAGGTTCCACTGTATCTTTTAATATCCTAAATCCAGGTGTTCATCAAATGTCAGGAGGCCTTGTAAGGTGTATTTAAAGAGTTACTTTGGGACAAGAAAGACTTATGGTTTCTATCCTTTGGACAGACTGTGTGGTGTTATGATTGGTGTTTGTGTTCAGTGTTTGTTTGGAGCCATGCTATCTGAAGCCATGCTAGAAAACATATGTGTGGTGTTACACAACACCTACTTTATACAAGCCTGAACATAAAGTGTATAATTATACACCAAAGCTAATGGTCCAGTGCTGGTGTGATGTGTTGACTCTACACATGAAGTATAGTCTTATCACCTTCAATACCTTACACCTGTCATGATACACTGAATCATAGACACCTACATTGATTGGTGTTTGGTGCTTTGATGTAGCATTTATCTGAAGCCATGCTAGAAAACATGTGTGTGGTGTTACACAACACCTACTTTATACAAGCCTGATCATAAAGTGTATAATTATACACCAAAGCTAATGGTCCAGTGCTGGTGTGATGTGTTGACTCTACACATGAAGTATAGTCTTTACACCTTCAATACCTTACACCTATCATGATACACTGAATCATAGACACCTACATTGATTGGTGTTTGGTGCTTTGATGTAGCATTTATCTGAAGCCACGTTAGAAAACATATGTGTGGTGTTACACAACACCCACTTTATAAAAGTGTTTAATAATACACCAAAGACTTGACACAAACACCAACCATGATATCCCTAATGTACATACAACCCCCATGTAGTCATAACTTGCCATCATATTAAAAAAATATATCTTGAGGAGAAGAAACCTTGTCAACCATTTTTTCCCATCATTTACTCATGAACTTATGTTTTGTATATTTTGCCTTTCTTTCAAGGATCTATTCTCTGTTATGTCTTTTATATCGATGTTATATTTTTAATGATTTCTTTTTCTTCACACAATCGTATATTGTCTCTATACATATTTTTAGACAGAGAATGGTAGATACATTTTGAAAATCATTTGAAAGATATTGTTGAAATCTCAGTTGTAAGTTGACACCATCTTGATGACTTGTTTTTGCTGTGGCATTGTGATGTCACAGTAAATGTCTGTGTCATTGTGATGTCACAGTGAATGTTTGTGGCATTGTGATGTCACATTGAATGTTTGTGGCATTGTGATGTCACAGTATAGGTTTGTGGCATTGTGATGTCACAGTATAGGTTTACTGTGGCATTGTGATGTCACAGTATAGGTTTGCTGTGGCATTGTGATGTCACGGTATAGGTTTGCTGTGGCATTGTGATGTCACAGTATCGGTTTGCTGTGGCATCGTGATGTCACAGTATAGGTTTGCTGTGGCATTGTGATGTCACAGTATAGGTTTGTGGCATTGTGATGTCACAGTATATGTTTGCTGTAGCATTGTGATGTCAGAGTGAAGGTTTGTATATGTACTTGTATGGTATTATGGTTCCTATGGAGTGATTACAATCTCCCTCCTCTTTGTCAGAGAATTTTGTTGTTGTAGGGGACTCTGATATTTACTTGTAAAAAACAAACTTCAAGAGGAAAATATTAAAACTGGAACATCTTATTCTCCTAAAACTAAAATGAGCGTGAGAGTTGAATAGATGTAGTCTGAAAAAACCAGACTCGGTTGAATCCATTTTCAGAAAACATGTAATTCCTCTTTAATCAGGCGATTCTGTGGATTGTGGCACGTGTCTTTTTCCCATTTCTTTCATCCAAATTGAGAAACATATCCACTTGACCATTTAATAATGTTAGTGATACCAGGACGAAGCGTTGGTCATTATGGTCAAGAGATTGATATATTTTGTGGATGAAAGAAAAGGATCTAATCATATGTTTTGGGGGACATATATCATTGAACCACCCATTTGAGGATACCACACAAAGCTAATATGTAAAGTAACTTCATTCTATTATGGCATTAGTATGCCTCACATTTTTTTTAAAACATTTTTTTTAAATCATTGAAATATTAAATGTGTATGAACAATTTTTGTGGGATGAGGAATAGACTGTATTGCATCATTCTTGTGTATTTTTCAATTAGAGATAAAAGTATTTTCATAATTCTGATTTTTATGTACAAAAAAAAACATGATGAAATTGATCAAGACTAATTTGCAATTCTTACTTGATAGTATAGTCTGTGTTACAATGTATTGTAATGTTTTATAATTGTATGTGGCAAAGTCTTACACTTTTCCAGAAATGTGCTTGTCAGAAACTTCCTCAAATTTGCCTCTGAAATTTCATCTTTTTCTTCAGTTGTACGTACGTCTTTATCGCTATACATGTACATGTACCTATACATGTATTTGCAAATATCTTCATGTACATTTCCTGCATTTATTGAAGAAAATGATATTTATTTATTCCATCTTTTCTGGAGGTTTTCAGTTAAGTACAGTTCTACAAATGATGTGAATTATGATCAGATTAATTTTTGTGTAGTTCACGTAATTTAAACCAGCAATATTATAATGCACCTATTGCACATAATTTCATTGCAAATACATGATCATATAAACAAATGATCTTTTAATACCCGGTAGTGAATATGATATGAACAGTTTATGTCATGTCAGTCACAGGTTTGTTTGTGATTAGTCCAATATACTATGAAACCAGAGATTTTTGTGAAACTTTGCGAATTGTAACCATTTAACCGACAGTGATTATCTTGTTCAAATGTTTTGCAAATCTGAACAGCTGTCGAAAAACGCTCACATTTCCTGTGTAAAACAAGTTCTGGGACCTGTTTCACAAAGCCTTTTTTCAATGACAAATGACAAAAACCAGTGACAAATCTGCTGATAACCAATCAGAAGCCAGGACTTAGTAGCTTGTAACAAAAACTGTCACATGTCACTGATGACAAGTTTTGTGAAACACCCCCTCAGTACTAGTGCATATGTGCTCCCTGCAAAATTCATACATTTTTCCCTCTTAAGGCTTTCAGGCAAATTTAAGTGGAATTATTTATGGCTCTGTACGTGTACATGTATTGGTATTGTAAAGGGAAAATGTCATTGAATTGTGTATCCCGTGTGCTCTAGACTCACGTTATTTGTGTTATTTTTAATATTCTTTTTCACTTTTCTTTGCATTTTAATCCAAAGCATCTTAGAGTCACCTTTTAAAGCTGTTTTTGTGTAATATTTTGATACAAAATGCAATGAGTTTGACATAATATATGACCAGAAAAAGCTAAAATCACAGACTTAAAAAAACAACAACACAGTTTCTGTTGCAGTATAATGTTCATGAAAACTGACAATGCAATGTGGAATCAATTGATAATCGCTATTTTCTTGTACAAATTGGCAGGGGCTTTTTGGTTGCATTTTGTAACATTTTGTTCATGTTATATACATTTTGATGAAAATTAAATAGGTACCTGTAAGCCCGTAAGTTGTATCTTGTAAAGTAGTTGTTAATGAAAACCATCCTTTTTTGTCATATTAAGACATTTTACACCACAAAAGCTGAATTTAGATCACAAATTGATAAACAAGCGCTTAGCCTGGCTGTATAGAAAAGGAGAGAGCAAATTTTATTTATCTACATTCATTTTCAAATCATCTACCTTTTTATGAAAAATTTGTTACAGAGTGAACATTAAGCAAAGTAAAAGTGTAAACTAAATTTGTGTGTAAGCCAATATGTAATGATGGAAGGGAGGGGATAGGGATACATTCAGCCTGTGCTATCCTCACCATTTTGAAGTACACAAACCCCTAACATTTGGCCGCTTTTTAAATTGTCAATTCTTTTATTTACCCAAGGAAATTTTGATATCATCACAATGTGTTTAAATAGGTAGGTATCAAGATCGTCTGCTTCACAACAATTTGAAGAACAAAAATCAGAAGCCAAATTTGACACACATTTTTTATTTGTCAATGTATGACCTTTAAGTATAGAAATGTAGCAATAAAATGGAAATATGTGAGTTGCGAATTAGAAGATGAAAAAAATAGATCACTTTTATACCCCAGACTGTAAATGGTTCATTTTAGTGAAATACTTTGAAGATTTTATATTTTGCGTCGATAAAAACCAAGATAATTTGTTGGATTCTGATGCGTACTTTGTCACTTTGGTAGCTTAAATTTTACGTACAGAAGAAAATGTGAAGCAAAAAATGTAAATACCACATTGTATCATCTTGTACTGAACATTTTTTTGAATAACATTGTATTTGCAATTTATACAATAATATCATTTGTATGGAGTAATTTTTTTTGTGTGTGTGTGTGTGTTTTCATGTAGAGAGAGAGAGAGAGAGAGAGAGGGAAAGAAAAGAGGGAGAGAGAGGGGGAGAGAGGGAAATAAGAGAGAGGGAGACAGACAAACAAGTGCTAAGAATGGGGAGGCAGAGAAAAATAGAAAGAATATGATTTGTATGAAGTATTTTTTGCTGTTGTTATTGTCATGTAGAGAGGGAGGGAGGGAGGGAAAAGGGGTTGGGGGTCGGGAGGGAGAGAGAGAGGGGGGGGGGGGGGGGACAGAAAACAAATGCTAAGAAGGGAGAGGCAGAGAAAGAAAAGGAAACGGAGGAAACTGGAGAAAATGGTGTAGCATGGTTTTAGCCATGGTGGGGGGGGGGGGGGGGGGGAGGGGGGCTGATCGTAGGGTGTGGATGAAATGAGAAAGCCGATGGAGTTGGTCGTATAGGTTCGATATGCAGAGATTTCACCCCCCCCCCCCCCCTCCATACTCCTTTTATCTTGTAGCTCAATTTCACTTTTGTTTTTCGCTGCTCGATTGGAATAGGGGAAGTGCTCCCCCTGCCCCCCCCCCCCCCCCCCTACGTTGCGGGAGGGGACAAACATCTAGGAATCCAATTTTATTTTGCTGTGGCCCCATGCATCAGCGCTGCATTTGTTTGCACAGCAGTGTTTTCTTTGCATTTGTCATTTGCACTTTAACGTCCGCACATCATGAAATGAAATGTTTTCGTGTCACTTCTTACAGGTCATGGGACTTGCGATCTAACATCATTCGAGAATAAAAATAGGCTGGAAAACTCGAATTTTAAAGGATTGAGCTGGATGATTCACGTGCAAAGTGGGTCAAATAGACGGAAGAAGTTGCTTTACACAATTTTGCTGTTATAAAGGGATATCTCTAATTATTTGACCATTATTATTGACCGTAAGTATGCGACTCGTTGACATGTTGACGTGAGTGGCCAGTGGGGCTGCAGTAGTGTCATGCCGTGTGAAGTTGTCGGGGTGCGGCCCCATCGAAGTGACTTGGATTGCCGGTGGAGCGAGCCTGTGCTTGTGTCTGTGATTATGAATGAAGTGACAGGTCGAAGATCCATTTTGCCTTATTTTGAGGTTGAATTATCTGAATAAAATTTGTTTGCATTGAAATTTCCAGGTGGCGAATATTTACTCGTCATTTTATGCTTGTTAGTAGATCTAGATCTAATTAGAAATATAGTCTAGATTAAATTAGATCTAGAATTTTAGATTTTTTATTTTTATTTCACTTCTTTTTTTAGATCTAAAATTCATTTTGTTCTGTTACCCCAACATTTCATATGAGATCTACCTGTTTATGTTGCACCTTATAATGCCGCACTTAATCGTCATGATAACAAAATTGATGGTGTAGTTTGAGGAGGAGGAGGAGGAGGAGGAGGAGGAGGAGAAGGAGAAGGAGTAGGTATGTTACAATGTGTGTGCTTTCGCCAAGAAGGTTTCTGCCATGGGGCTGTTAGGCACTATTGGAGACCAATTTGGATAGCCTACGTAAATGTGATCTTTTGATGGGCTGATTAGATTTTTGTTTCATGATTTCTATTGGATGAGAAGAATGACATTGTTATCTTTCATTTCATACTAAACTTTTTATGATTTATGTTTTTGGCGGTTTGTTTTGCCGCACTGTTTCACAAGAGCCGTGTTTAGTGCCATTCTGTACCCTGATCCTACCTACAGGATTTGAAAAAAAGTATCTAGACCGATTGGTTAACATGTGAATTTGCTTTTGGTGAAATTTCAGCAAAATTTAACGATTAGAAATATGTTTTTTTGGATGAGGAATGTGAAAATGTTATGCAAAAATGACGGCCCGATTAGCGTTTTTTGTGTATTTACCTACATTTTGGGGTAATTTTATGTCATGAAATAGAATCTTTCGGTCACATTTGAGATCACAACTTTTGGTTTAAAAACAAAGGAAAACAAAGCAATTAAATACATGATTTCCGGGCGTTTAAAATTGGCATAACTTTCTTATTACTGGGGCTATTATGATGAATGAGGCATCAAATAAAAGGTCTTATCAAGCTCTGTCGAATGGCATAAAGCAGGAGCTTGAATTCTGAGATTAATTTTTTTTGTAACATCCCTAGAAGGAGAAGAGAGATACAAAAGTATATTTGAACTATGACTATGAGGAGAGGGAATAGGAGAATAAAGATCTAGATCTACATTGTAATAAAAGTTAAGCATGTTAAAGAGGATGAGGAATGAAGGAATGTACACAACAGGAAGTTTTCAAAAGAAATAGGAACATGGAAGTGGAGATGAAAATGGTGGAGATGAAAATGTTGAAGATAAAAAATATGAGTTTTGGATGAAAGCCAAGCGGAACAAAATTAGAAGGAAATTTATATTCAGCATTTTCACAGGTGTAGACTTACATTTAAACACATGTACACAAATACACTAATGACGTTAATTTTATCTTGAAAAGGAAAGAATGAGAAGAAAATATAGTCAACACTCAATATTGCAGGAAGCAGAATTTATTAACTTTGACCTTTTAAAAATCAATTTCCCATGTATTTATTAGGTGGGCTGTATCTAATACAGACCACCTTATATTTTTGTTAAAATCGCCTTTATTTATTATTTATTTATTAGGTGGGCTGTATCTAATACAGACCACCTTATATTTTTGTTAAAATCGCCTTTATTTATTATTTCTTTATTTTTCTTATTTCGAACCACTTTTTTGTGAGCAAGATAACTAAAAAATGCCTCAATCAAATGCCTTGAAATTTGGCACACACATGTATAGGCATATGGACGAAGCAAAATAACGTTTTCAACCTTGACCTTGACTGATGACGTCATCTAGGCGCCATTTTGTGAAATTTTCTGAAAATCATCTCATGATCATATCTTCATAACCAAAAGGTATTTTTCATTCATATTTATCATGATTAAGGTCAATATCAGTCCGGTTAATTTCAGGTCAAAAAACGCGCGCGTGCGCGTACGTCCGCGCGTCAGTGCGCGCGCAAAATTTTTAAATGCTCAAATTCGTCTCAAATTTATTTTGCATACGTTTCAGGTCATATTAAGCATTTTATAAAAAATCGCGCGTATGAGCATGCGCGCGCGTTTTCGCGCGTAACACCATTACAAAACATAGAATCGCCATTTTTTTTTTTTTCATGATATTTCTCATATTTTTTTAAGGAATTTGATACCATGTTTATCTCTTTATGACCATTATTAACAAGATGAGCGTAAATTCAAGATAAATGTCAGTGCGCGCGAGCTCTTGTAATACATAACATACATGGGCAAAAAAATGCCTATACACAATCCATTATAGCTCTTTGGGATGCACCTGGACCCCAATTCTGTTTTAATATTTGAAAAGAGTATGAGTCAGAAATATGATTTCATGTCTCATTTGGCCGTTAAGTGTATCGTGACATCATCTTAATGGCCTTGGAACTCAAAATACGAATTTGCATATTATGACGTCAGCATATTTATGGAAAATTGATTGTTTCTCTGTATATATTGATTGATTTTCTTCAAAATTTCAATATGTTGTAGCTAAGATAATTCTCTACAAGTTCAATAATAACCATTTTTCATTTTGATGACGTCATCATAGTGAAAATTTTGATTAAAGGCCTCATGTCAGAAATTTCATAATTTGCGTGTTATGACTATAGAAGGTGAATTTCGTTCACGTAATGAATCTACATGATAGTGTTTTTTAAGAATTTTCAAGCAGTATCTCGCTTCATTTTGCTCTATTTTGTTTTCAAATTTAAGTTGACCAGCCCACCTATACTTGTTCCAAACAAGTATTATGTCTAGTTTATTTTTCTTATTTCGAACCACTTTTTTGTGAGCAAGATAACTAAAAAATGCCTAAATCAAATGCCTTGAAATTTGGCACACATATGTATAGGCATATGGACGAAGCAAAATAACGTTTTCAACTTTGACCTTCACTGATGACGTCATCTAGGCGCCATTTTGTAAAATTGTCTGAAAATCAAGTCATGATCATATCTCCATAACCAAAAGTTATTTTTCATTCATATTTATCATGATGAAGGTCAATATCAGTCCGGTCAATTTCAGGTAAAAAAACGCGCACATGCGCGTATGTCCGCGCGTCAGTGCGCGCGCAAAATTTCAAAATGCTCAAAATCGTCTCAAATTTATTTTGCATACGTTTCAAGTCATTTTTAAGCATTTTATAAAAAATCGCGCACAAGCGCATGCGCGCGCGTTTTCGCGCGTAACACCATTACAAAACATAGAATCGCCATTTTTTTTTCTTTCATGATATTTCTCTAATTTTTTCGAGGAATTTGATACCATGTTTATCTCTTTATGACCATTAATAACAAGATGAGCGTCAATTCAAGATAAATGTCCGTGCGCGCGAGCTCTTTTAATACATAGCATATATGGGCAAAAACATGCCTATACAAAATCCATTATAGCTCTTTGGAATAAGCCGTGACCTTCAATTTGTTTTCATATTTAGATAGAGTATGAGTCGGAAATATGATTTAATGTCTCATTTGGCGATTAAAAATATTTTGACATCATCATAATGGCCTTCGAACTAAAAATAGGAATTTGCATAATATGACATCAGCATATTTATGGAAAATTGATTGTATCTCTGTATATATTGATCGATTTTCTTCAAATTTTCGATATGTTGTAGCTAAGATAATTCTCTACAAGTTCAATTATAACCATTTTTCATTTTGATGACGTCATCAGAGTAAATATTTTGATTAAAGGCCTCATGTCAAAAATGACATAATTTGTATGTTATGCCTATAGAAGGTGATTTTAATTCACGTTATGAATCTACATGATATTGTTTTTTAAGAATTTTTAAGCAGTATCTCGCTTATTTTTGCTCTATTTTGTTTTCAAATATAGTTGACCAGCCCACCTATACTTGTTCCAAACAAGTATGATATGTCTAGTTATTGTAATTCATTTTCTTGTATTCTTCGTTATTTTCAATTTTTATGTTCCTGGAAATAGCCATGAAAAATTAAAATGTCATGTCATATTGTGTTAGAAATCAATTCAGCGATTCTATTGCTGTTTTTGATACTGAACATTTCCAATTAAAAATCATTTTCAATGTTAGCTGTTTTGTTGTGGCTGTCATAATGATATGGAGAGAGAGGAAGTGACAGATAGAGAGAGAGGAAATCTCACCGCTCTAACTGTACTCTTGGTCTCAATCACGTACTGTAGTCTCTTACCAGACCAAATTATGTTCTACAGATTAATAGCTTAGCAAGTTGGCAATGCTTTCAAAGCGTGGCATTAGACTTTTTACACATGTACATTTGCAGGCCAACTCATAGTTTTTGATGTACATGTAATGTACAAATAACTGCAATGTGCTTTAAAAGAAGTAATCATACATGTACAAGCTCAATAGTATATTCAACAGGCAAGTAGCTTTGCAAGTTTATGAAAGCTTTGTTTTGTGTACAATATGGATGCCAGCTAACTTACATTTCTAAAGTTAGAGTAGTTTTTATCTCAACCATACAAGTGTAAGTTCAATTTATTAGTTTACACATGCGAGCTAGTCTTTTACCAGACCAATTTTTGTTACAACTTCAGACCAGGCACATGTACTGTAGATTGTTTCAGTGACAAGTACTCTTTAACCTTTACCAGAATTCAACTTTTTCTTTTAAAGCCTGTCTGCATAGACTGCACTAGTTTGGCCAGGAGGAATTAGACCTCCCTGTGTGGTCACTGACAGGTGGTTATCTCATCAAATCAGCTCTCAATTAACATAAGAAAAAGGGATCATGGGGGACCAGCAGGTACCGCTTAGGCACTGTTTGCTATATCCTATATAGAGGGCGCAAGCAGCTGCAACGCCTAAATGTTCAACTTTCAATGTTCTCATTCCAGATGAGCGGTGAGTTTTGGTTGATCTCGGCGCCGGGTGAGAAGACGTGTCAGCAGACATGGGAGAGACTGAATGGCGCCACCGTGAGGTTTGATCTGTCGCTGAACTTCAAGTTCCCAATCCCTGACCTGAAAGTCGGAACGTTGGACACGTTGGTCGGGCTCTCTGATGAATTGGGGAAACTGGATTCCTATGTAGATAAGTAAGCACAATATCACCTACATGTACATGTATGTGTTCTTCAAAACTTTAAGAACAGTGCAAGAAATATCAGTAGTATTAGTGACTAGGAGATTTTTTTCTTACATGTAAATGGAAGCAGTTATGTGTCCTCTAGAGAATAAGAAGTTATAAACATCTAGCATGGGTTACGATTAGGATAACGTTTCCAGCAGAATTTAGCTCTGGACAAAAAGCAACACCAAATTACACGAAACAAAACAAAAACAGAAAAGTACATCAAAAATTGTGAGATGGAACTTGATTTTATTTAGATAGGGTTATGACAAAAATAATTGTTTCACTAAATTTAACTGAAATTTCTTCATCCATATCTTCCTTAACATTTCTTTGTGTTTCTATTCCTCTCTCTTTTTTGTCACTCTCGTGTCATTTCTCTGTTTCTGTTCCTTACTCTCTCCCTCCCCTCTCTCTCTGTTTTTCCCTTTCTCCCTTCTCTCCCTGTCCACTCTTCCTCTGTCTCTCCTTCTATCTTTGTCTCCTTCTGACTCTGTCTCTCTCTCTCTCTTCCTCTTCCTCTCTTTCTCCCCCCCCTCTCTCTCTCTCTTTCCCTCTCCTTCTTTCTCACAGTATCACCCACAAGCTTGCTCACTATCTTGGAGAAGTTCTAGAAGATCAGAAGGACAGGCTGGCAGAGAATCTCATGGCTAACAGAAGTGAGTCGTCATCCTGATCATTGTGGTGCTTTAACCCATTGACTACTGAGTTCTCACATTCACATAGGCTTAATACAGGAGCCACCGGGTTCCAGTAGGCGATGGGTTAAAATGTACTCTCTTATAATAGCAAGGATATGTCAATGGAGAGAGAGAGGACGAGAGAGCGAGAGAGGGAGTGACAGAGAAAGAGAGAGAGGAAGAGAAAGAGAGAGGAAGAGAGAGTGAGAGGGGGGGGGGGAGGGAGAGAGAAGGAGAAACAGAGAAAGAGAGAGGAAGATAGAGAAGAAGAGAAAGAGAGAGGAAGATAGAGAAGAAGAGAGCGAGGGAGAGACAGAGAAAGAGAGAGGAATATAGAGAGGAAGAGAGAGAGGGAGAGACAGAGAAAGAGAGGAAGATAGAGTAAGAGGGGGAGAGAGTGAGAGGGAGAGAGAAGAAGAGAGAGGAAGAGAAAGAGGAAGAGAAGGAGGAAGAGAGAGAGAGAGAGAGAGAGGGGGGGGGGGGTGAGAGTGAGAGGGTTCTTTAAAATGTACTCTCTTGTAGTAATTATATGGAGATGTGAGTTGGCGTAGTCGTACCATCAGTGGTAAATAAATATGTTTTTCTCTTTTCCTCAAGCGAGGTTTTTATTTCCATAATTTCAATACACATTTACATAGATTACTCAATGATTGAATGAAAATTAACGTTGGCTAAAAATTAAAGCATATTTTTAACAGTTCTTCCAGCTTAGTATCATTTTCTTTGCTAACACATTCATACCTTAAAAAATAATCTTAGCAATGACTTGAATTGAAAAAACTAAGCATGCTGGTCATTTGGGGTAAATAACAGAACCAGTGACAATCTTTTTAACGTAACATTTATAAATTGCATATTGCGCATAATTTAAAATAATACTCGGGAGAGTGTATTCCTTTTTTCCTATGTTCTTACCTTCAACTGATATCTTTTGGTTTGTTTGTAGTTCTACTTGGAATAGGTGCAATATCAAATTACATATTCAGGATATGGTGATGTAAATGGGTACCTGGCAGGAATTAATTCCTTGAAATGTTGGAGCGCTATAATGGCAGCTAGGCTAAAGCCGGAGTAATAATAAATGCGCCTCGGAATAGAATTTCTAGATAGACGGCGCTATAGAAATGCCTATTATTATTATGATTACTATGTATAATTATACACATGTATTAGTGTTCAGAAAGCATTAAAGATAATGGTGAGTTCTGGTAAAAATAAGAAAATTAATTCTCACAGAATCAAACAAAACTTACACTGAGTGTTCAAGATGTGCCAAACACTTTTGGAAGAAAATGTATATTGGCTGAGTAATGAGCATAGAAAGATAAGAAAATCAGGTAGTACTAGCCCCGACACCATTTTTGTAATCCAATATATATCTTTCTGTGTACAAAGCTTGTTACTTTACCAAGACTCTGCCAAATTTATTATGATTTTGATGACTCCAGAACCTTGTAGTGCACACCAATACTTACATGCTACATGATCAACTTGTTCTGATCCATTCCACACCGTTTCTTTCACAATGCAATCACATGACCAGAACTCAACTTTATCTTTAATTCTGTGTTTATTTGATTTCATTTTCTAGTGGACTTGAGCACATATGTAACCAGATTCCAGTGGGATGTGGCTAAATATCCAATTAAACTTCCTCTAAAGAGCATCGCTGAGATCATTAGCAAGGTATGTGTAACATTCGTTCATTCTCTCATGTGGCTAAATATCCTATCAAACTTCTTCTTAAGAGCATCGCTGAGATCATTAGCAAGGTATGTAAAGCTACGATCACAAAGGTTCGTACGAAAGATTATTTCGTACGAATCTCCGTTTTTCCATTGTCTACCCAAATTCCCATTGTCTGAAAATCGTTCGTACGGCTTTCGTAGCAGTTCGTAATGGCATTTGTGACCGAGGCTTAACATTCATTCATTATTCTTTCATACGTTTCATTTTCCAATTCATTTATTTGTTAAATTAATTCCAATGTATCAACAAATTTAAAGTAAAAGAATACTTTAACATTCAATCTTATTTTGCTTCTCTCTTGTTGTGATATTATCTTTCTCTGTACAGCAAGTATCACAGATTGAAAGAGAATTACCTATAGTTTCTCAGGGAATCTCTCTATTCTTTATCTATCTTGCCATGTACACAGAAATCCTAACCCTAACACTAACCCTAACCCTATCCCTAATCCTAACCCTAACCCTAATCCAAATCTGCAACCCAATTGCAACTGTAACCATAGCCCTTTCTCTGTGACAAACAAAGTTGGGAACAAGTGTTGCCAGAGGAAATGTCAGGTTAATTCTATTTGCACATTGGTTTGTTTTGTTTGTTTTACCTGACTGCTAAGAGAGCATGTATATGCTTGTAAGTAAACAACCAGAGGACTAATGGCTTTTAGTCCTCTCTGAGGGACTTGGTAATGAGGATCAATGCCTTTCCAAAGGGCACTA
This sequence comes from Strongylocentrotus droebachiensis, assembly GCA_035222895.1. Lineage (NCBI taxonomy): Eukaryota > Metazoa > Echinodermata > Echinoidea > Camarodonta > Strongylocentrotidae > Strongylocentrotus > Strongylocentrotus droebachiensis. Next base: position 68,062 of record JAVYIG010007186.1, on the reverse strand, counting down.
GCATTTTGATTTGGTTTGACCTCCGGGTTACGAGACCACTGCTCTAGGACTGAGTCATCTACTTACCCCTAAAATATAGAAAACGTTTATAAAAAGAAACATTTTCATTTAATCTTATTTTATTTTTCTTGTTGTCACATGACCTTTCTTGTTGTCACATGACCTCTCTTGTTATCACATGATCTTTCCATGTACAGCAAGTATCACAGATGGATGGAGATCTCAAGACCAAATCTCACTCGTACAACAGTATCAAGGGAAACCTGCAAACACTGGAAAGGAAAGCCACGTAAGTTCACAGGTCAAAGGTCATGGATCTTGTATATGTTTTTAATCAGTACAGTCAAACCTGTGCTTGTGACCACCACTGTAGAAAGACCATATTTTTTTGTTTCCCTTTAAAATGGTTTCTCATTGAAACATGTACTAAAGGAACCTGTACATAAAGCCCACCTGTCTACAAACACCACTTTTTGTGTTTCTTTTGGGAGGTCGCTACAGACAGGTTTAACTGTACCTACAGGTGTAGATTTCTTCTGGGATTTGTGAGAAGTTGCTCAGTTACTTAAAGTTTTGAGATTTAATCGTAACCAATTCTGTCTTATAAATGTTCATTCTTAATGCTTGTTCAGACATGGCACTGGTTTACCGCCGCCAAAAATACAAAAGCGCCTTTTTTTGGCAAAATTGTAAATGAATGGCAACTGCGCACAGCAAAATTCCCTCGCGTATTCACTGAGCTCTGTGTTATAAGATACCAAAGTTTGAAGCTTGTTTACATCATCAACCTGTCTACAGTGGCCACTCTATCTGTTTCCCTTGTGTGGCTTTTATAGACAGGTTTGACTGTGATAAGAAATAGGAGTAACAATAAACTTGTATTCTGAAAGTGACTATTAACCTGTTGCCTCTGGGAACCGGGTGGCTAATGTATTCATGCCTAAGGGAAAAAGAATAAGTCGGTAGCCCATGGGTTAACAGGATACCATTGCTGTTCTTTGCACCTGTAGAGGGAGCTTGTTATCACGCAATCTTGGAGACATCGTCAAGAAGGAGGACTTCATCAACGAGTCAGAGTATCTCACCACGCTGCTCGTCGTCGTCCAAAAGTAGGTTGAAATCCATCTTTCATCTTCATCCCTTATGCATTTGTATACAAATAATAGATGTTTGCGAGTGCATTAGTAAATATGCACTGCACGCAGGTTTAAGTCACAGTAGGATAATGAACGAGACTTGTCGAGTTCGTTGTCTGTCTCATTGTGACTCAACCAAGCGCAGTGCATTCCACTAATGCACGAGCTAAAAAAATGTATTATTTGTCTGCAATATGAGTATAAAGTCAAGAAATTGATGTTTGTCATCACCAAAATTTACTTCCCGTGCATATGGTAAAATTAATGAACGCACACGTGATCCATTTTGATGTTTCTCATTGGCTACATTCTTGAACCCATTGTATAATACTTGTCATTACTCCGGTCACACTGTCAAGGCTGACATCAGAATGATAATGGAATAGATATTACATAGAGTATGGAGCCTGTAATAATAATAATATAAAATAATAAAAACGTTACTTATAAAGCGCTTACCACCGAAGTCTCTAAGCGCTATAACACACAAAATAGACTGATATCAATTACACATTAAACAAAACTAATAATGCAAATAAACCTACAAATTACAATACATATGGAATACACATCAAAGTGAACAGAGTTAACTAATCATTGAACGCAATTTTGAATAAATGTGTCTTAAGACTAGTTTTAAATAGGTTAACGGTTTGACAGTTTTTGACATTTAAAGGTAATCTTTTCCAAAGTTCAGCAGAAGCTTTGCAAAAAGAGCGATTACCATAAGAAAGAGTTGACACCGAAGTAGACACGAGGTTTAATTGTGAAGATGACTGTAAATTGCGTGAGGGTTTGTATTCCTGGATTAATTCTTGCAGATAAATTGGTGCCAATTCATGAATGCATTTATAAATTAAAACTAAGATTTTGTACATGCCTGTGCATGAGGTTCATCACAAAATCATTCAAGCAACGACCTGGAGCAGGGCAGACTCAGTTTATGGCACTGGTGGGATCACCACGCCATTGTTTTGCACAAAATTGTTTGGAATCGTCAGCCTTGACAACTTGGCCAGTATGACGTTCCACTTCGGTACTCCATTCTTTAACCCTATTTTTAATGCATCCCCAGCCATGAAACACAAACATTCGATAGCCAGTGTGTGTGTGGCTGTAGAAATAGGGTTGATGAAGGTATCAGTTTTAAAAAGAAAAGTAGATCAAAAATAGAGTGATGAGATTAGTAAGAAGACTTAAAATATTGAACGTTTGAATAAATATGCACCTTTTATCAGGTAAGGAATGCGTGTGAAACTATAGAAGGAGATTTGATGAATGTTGGAGGATACAATCAAATACAGTCAAACCTGCTTTAGTGACCACCTGTATAGAAAAACCACCTGTCTACAAAGACCACATTTGCTGTTTCCCTTGAAAATGGTTTCTCATTGAAACCTGTACTACAGGAACATGTACATAAAGACCACCTGCCTATAAAGACCACTTTGCTTGTCTCCCTTGGGTGGTCTTTATAGACAGGTCTGACTGTATAAGTCTTTATGTTACAGGGCCCTTATCTAATTGCCTTGTCTTGCTTCTCTTTGGCAGGAATCTGTACTCTGATTGGGGTTTCAAATATGAGAGGAAGGAACCTGTACATAAAAAGTACCTGCCTATAAAGACCACTTTTCTTGTCTCCCTTGGGTGGTCATTATAGACAGGTTTCGCTGTATAAGTCTTTATCTAATTGTCTTGTCTTGTCTTCTCTTCTCCTTCGCAGGAACCTGTACTCTGATTGGGGTTTCAAATATGAGAAGCTCTCTGACATGGTCGTACCCAGGTCTACAAGGTGAGTAAAACATGCACCTTTGCTTTTGATGGGATAATCATAATAATAATAATAATAATAATAAATATTTATAAAGCGCACTTATGTAATAACTTACTCAAGGCGCTATACAAAACAAAATACACAAATCTCTCTCTAGAATTTTAACAACATAATATCATTAGTAACTCTGAGAAAATATAACCGTTTTAACATGTTTCTGAAGGTTTGTAGGCATTGAATGTTTCGAATGTCATTTGGCAGCTCGTTCCAGAGGACTGGTGCAATATGCACGATCCCCATAAGGGGTTTGGAACTCATCAAGTATAATAATAACAGTAATAGTCACATCAGTGTAGTGCTATCTGCCGCCCATTCCTGTTTTGAAGGATTAATTCCCATTTGGGGTCTTAAATGTATGCTTCACAATGTGCTACAGTGCTTCAAATGAATAATCGGCTTGACTTTTATTGATTGCAGGATGATCTATGAAGACAATGATCATGGCTTATACAGCGTCACATTATTCAAGAAGGTCGTAGATGAGTACAAGCTACACGCCAGGGAAAACAAGTAAGGATCAACCTGTTGACTTCTGAATTCTGTCATTGACTTAGGCTTAATACAAGGACCAGTATGCAATCGGTTATGTGTGATGGGATGGGAGGGGGGCGGGGGGGGGGGGGGGACTGTCATATTGTTCAGTGTCACATTATTCAAGAAGGTTGTGGATGAGTACAAGCTACACGCCAGGGAAAACAAGTAAGGATAAACCTGTTGGCTTCTGAATTCTGTCATTGACTTAGGCTTAACCCTTACTGTACTGGGCTATTTTGAGCACCCACTGACTGGGGGGGGGGGGGGCCTGGGAGGCCCCCCCCCCCCCCCCTATGATCTCGGCCGTCGATTGTCCGATGAACCCGAACATTTGCATGTTTGTAGATATTTACGTAAGAAACAAGATGGTATAATTAGTTTTGTGTCTAGAATCGGTAAAAGATATGTTTGTTGTACCCAGTAATTTTTAGTTTTTTATTCTAGGTCCTTGATTATGAAAGAGTGTGAATTAACTAAGCATAACCTTTAACCTTTGACCTTTGACCTCCCACCTAGGTTCATGGTGAGGGAGTTCACATACAACGAGGAGGAGTTGAACGCCGGAAAGAGCGAGCTCAACAAGCTGGCAGCTGACAAGAAAAGACAATATGTAAGAAAGCATCCATACTAATCATTCTATCACGCCTTATGCAATGTATTAAATAACTCTTGAGTGATATGAGTCTGTCCAGAAAGTTGGGGCACTTTGTTGACATACCAGGGGGGTGTTCCACAAAGATCCTAAGTTGAACTTATCTCTAAGTTGGACTTACAAATTATGGAAAGCCATTAGCATCTTTGAAAACATTTTGTAAAAGTTTTTTTAGAAGGCATAAAATGTTGATTCAACTCATTCATATTTTCTATTATGAAAGAGATTTCTAGTTCTTGATGTGGAATTTATGAAAAGTCTAAAATACTGGAATTTTTGCTTTTGACTATATTTTATTTTAAGGCTACAAATGGCTCTCCATAATTTTTAAGTCCAACTTAGAGATAAGTTTAACTTAGGATCTTTGTGAAACACTCCCCAGAAGTGAGAAACTATGTCTCCTATCAACTGTAACAATGATAGCTCAAATTGAGTTTTGCATGAAAACCTTGGCCAACTATCTTCAGAAGTACTCAAGCTATATGGTGAATCAATATTATAGACCTAAGGTTTATGTAATGTAATATGAATATGGTGTCCATGTAAAGCTGGTAAAAAGATAAATGAGTATCAAGCAAAGATTTTGAAGAAAAGCAACTGAAACTTGAACGATTCTAGCATGCACTACTATAATTATAATCATTGCATAAAAATCTTCAACTGATAATTTTATCGTCCATGTGTAGTAGAAGACCTACGTTACATGGACATCGTCATATTTTTAGCCCCAACATTATGGAGTGACCCGTACGTTTTAGATTTAACCACTTTTTCAAGAGTGTAAAAGACCCCACATAGATATTGATCTCTGTTAACCCTATTTAGCCCGGGCTGCATAGCCCCGGCTGCATAGCCCCGGGGTGGGGGGGGGGGCTTCTAAGGCCCCCCCCCCCCCCCCCTATGATCTCGGCCGTGAGACGCCCGATCGTCGCGAAAATTTGCATACATGTCAAGTGAAGTGTATAGAATACTATGGTAATTTCAATTCTTTGAAAAATTCACTCATTTGCATATTTATGGTAATTTATGCAAATAAGGTCATCAAATTCACAATTTTTGCCCATAAATCAGACATTAGTCATATTTAAGCATTCTTTCTCACTACATATATTTGTTAGACCATTTGGAATAATAATACAACACAACAAATTGAAAAACCAGGGTTATTCCTTATGTTATCTATTGTTTTGATAATTTTTAACTTATGTATTTTATTGTTTTTGTTGTTTTATTTCATTTCCAACTATAATTCAACTATTTTGACCCCAAAATAAACACCTAAACTATAAACAAGACCAAATAACCAATGTTTTATCTCTTTATTTGAAAAATGAGATTTCCATATGTTTTGTACACAAATCACAAAATTGAGCGATTTTCGGGCTGACATGCAAAGACAAAAGGACACGCGACTTTGTAATGGTAGGTCCGATTTTCGAAAAATTTCTTTCAAAAGATGCGCAAGACTCGAAAGAAAAAAGTCACAAAATTTCAGTGCAAGATTTTTTTTCGTTAAAAAATTATCGCGAAAAATGTCGAGGGGGGGGGCTTCTGAAGCCCCCCCCCCCCCCCCCCCCCGGGCTAAATAGGGTTAAGGTCACCAAGTACAATCTAGAGCTCCCAAACCTCAAAGTTTTGGTGATAGGTCAGGACCTGATGGGTGGGGTTGGCTTGATCTGTGTTCATCAACTGTTCCATATTTAGGAAAATTTACTTATTTATTTCATTTTTTGCACTGAGCTTAGAAACTTCTTTTATTGCGTTTTACATGTGTCTTCATTCATTATTTCATTCTTGTGTTGCAGGGCCCACTTGTGCGATGGCTAAAGATCAACTTCAGTGAAGCATTCCAGGCGTGGGTTCACGTCAAGGCACTGAGGGTGTTTGTAGAATCAGTCTTAAGGTAAGTCCAATTACAAACATCAGGGGGGCGTTTCACAAAACTTGTCATCAGTGACAAATGACAGTTGTTGTTATAAGCTAGTGAAATCCTTGCTTCTGATTGGTTATCAGCAGATTTGTCACTGATTTTTGTCATTTGTCATTGAAAAAAGGCTTTGTGAAACGCCCTCCAGGGGAGTGTTTCACAAAGACTAAGATCGACTTTAAGTTGGACTTATCTATGGCAGGCTGTTTAAGCCACTGGTTGCTCTCACCATTGGTCTCTCAATTATGATCTTTAGAAGATATATTTTCCAACAATAATGAGATATAAAAAATTGTAAATTCTGTATATTTGTGAACATGATTTGTACGTCCCTTGAGAAACCAATGCCAGGAATGGCTAGAGGAACTAGTGGCATGAATGGCCTGCCATAGTTATGTCCAGCTTAAAGTTGATCTTCGTCTTTGTGAAACACTCCCCTGGCTCAGATTACTATAATACCTCAGTCACACTGTCAAACAGCCTACAAACCGATTGATTCTTGGCCAATCCAGGTAATGTAACTTCGTTGTTCAGTCTGTGGTTGGTCTGGTGTTGGGATTGTCGGTGTGACTGGGACAAGTTACAAGAAATTAGCTACTCAACAAACTGATTCAGAGTCAACAACATGCACTTTTACCTAATCTTCCAATCAACTTCAGTCTGTGATAGTCTAAATAATTAAAGATAAACTTGGGTTCTGGTAAAAAAAGAAAATAAATTCTCACAGAATCAAACGAAACTTACACTGAATGTTCAAGATTACAAATAAATGTCATGTGCCAAACAATTTTGAAGAAAATGTATACTGGCTGAGTAATGAGCATAGAAAGATAAGGAAATCAAGGTAGGTAGCCCAGACACCATTTGTGTAGTCCCATATGTATCTTTCTGTGTACAGTGCTTATTACTTTACCAAGACTGGGCCAAATTTGTTATGATTTTGATGACTCCAGAACCTTGCAGTGCACACCAATACTTACATGCTCCATGATCAACTTTTTCTGATCCATTCCACACCTTTTCTTTCACAATGCAATCGCATTACCAGAACTGGAGTTTATCTCTAAGTCACATTTGTCAAGATCAGATTAAATCAGATCAAATTAAATCAAATTCATCTCTTTGTTACCTCTTCTAGGTATGGTCTGCCAGTTAACTTTCAACCCATGATACTCCAACCATACAAGAAGACACAGAAGAAACTGAGGGAAGTTCTAAATACCCTCTATGGTCATCTAGACGGGAGCAATATAAATGCTAAGGATGCTAAAGGTGTACCGGTAAGTAAAAGTTATATTATTCTCAAAAGCGGACTAATTTAAGCTATGGTTTAATTCACCGACTAAGTATGGAATGCCAAGTGTCCATATGAATATATTTTTGAATAATTTGATATGTCCCTAAATTACCACGATAACATAACTTTATCATAGTTATATTGTTGTTTATTAATTATGTTAATACATTTTATTTTAATTTATTGACAGATTAAATTATTCAAAAACTTATTCATATGGACACTTGGCATTCCATACTTAGTCGGTGAACTAAAGTTAGTCCGCTTTCGAGAGTACCACCCAATGTGTTTTTTACATTGCATCTCTTTTCTGTAGTATCTCGTTGTCATGGTTCCCTCTTTCCCCAAATCTCTTAATTTCCTTTCATTTTGCAATCTTGTAAGTAAAAGTTATCCCTCGATCCAATGTGTTTTCTACTTGTTTTCATGGAATTAAGTTATTTTATTGAAGGAATGGCTTATGTACATTACATGTCTATGTTTACTTAATTTTTTCTTACTTCTTATGGTGATAATGTTCACAAAATTTAAAGGGATAGTTGAGTTTTGGTGTAGAGGGCGCTACACAAAATAATTGTTTTAATGAGATAATGAAAAACTGAGTGGCAAATAAGAATAAGAGCAATAACCACGTACTTTGAAGGCATTTGCTGTCTTAAAAAAAGAGCTCAACTGTCCCTTTAAAGATAAAGATGAGTTCTGGTCATGCGATTGCATTGTGAAAGAAACGTTGTGGAAATGATCAGAAAAGGTTGATCATCTAGCATATAAGTATTGGTGTGTACTGCAAGGTTCTGGAATCATCAAAATGATAAGAAATTTGGCTCAGTCTTGGTAAAGATAAAATCACTGTACACAGAAAGATGTATATGAGACTACAAAAAAAACAGGCATAAAAGTCTGTCCCGATTTTTATGATGTTACATGCGATATTTAGAATATCGAGGCATTTGAAGAGCCATGCTTTTCAAGGAGCATGTTTTATCTGATGTTCTTTCACACTTGCATAATAGCAATGATAATGCTCACTAATAATTTTTCACCCTTTTCCCAGAACTCAGCTTTCTCTTTAACTTTAAAATTTATCTAAAAAAATCTCAATTTTCTCTCTTCAAGGCTTTTGACATGCCAGGTCTAATGTCAAACACAGAGTACTACCCCTATGTCTTCTATCCTATCCAAATCAACTTCTGCGACTGAGCAAGACTTCTTCGCCGTCATCATCATGGACATTTTAACTTCAGCTAGAAAAAAACACAGTACATCTCATCAATCAAGTCTGTAAATCTACATCCTTGATTAATAAACCAAAAAGAAATTAAAAGGTAATAATAGCATTGCTTGTTATGTCAAATTCTGTTTCAATGCCTAGCAAATTTAATACTCCCCATTGCCGATTTCACAGAGCAATGAACAAACATGGACTTAAAGTAGTCACCCAAAGAAAATTCACGCCAACTGATGATTATGGGCAAATTATACATAGATGGAAAGATTTTCTCTTGAAAAATCAGACAGATATCATGGAATGGCGTAAATGCTTTGTGGCTAGCTGTGTCTCGCATGTGAGGTCATGAATCTTGACGCTCTACGGAGGACCGCTGAAGGCAGAAAATCGGGATATCAAAATTTACATTTTTGAGAGACCCATATTTTGAAGAGGGAAGTTGTTACATTTGATCAGTAATGCTTCCTCTTCGTAATGATATGACTTTTGCATCGATTCAAAATACTTTGATTCTTTGGGTGACTAGTTTAAGAAAAGAAGATATGTCGGTTGACGAAACCAGGGAGTATTTGCTTGGTTTTCTTGATAGTATTGACTCTTTTATCAGGGAATATACTGAAACCAGCTTTGTGACCATCTGTATAGGAAGACCATTTTTTTTGTCTTCTTGATGAAGGCTTCTCAATGAGAATTAAAGACAGAAAACTCCATGAAAAGTTCAGTCCTGTATTATATGTGGTGGTCTAATTTTTGATGTTGGCAGTTCTGCCAAAATAACAGATTCACTTGTACAAAATAACCAATATATCAATTAAAATGAGACATTGCTGTTTGTTTAAACTGTGAAAAATATGTATTGTACAAATTGGGGCAATAATAGTACATGTTCTTTATATTCCCATATGTCTATAGTTGAACATCTGTAAGTTTTGTTTATAGATAGATATTAGATATCCGTATTATAAGAATAAAATATCATTTTGTTGAATTCTAAAAGGACATTGAAGTCTGTGAGATGTAATCAGTACTTGAAAACCATGATAATCAGATATTGAGAGGAATAGTTTAAATCTCACAAGGCTTTTTTTTCTTTCCTGCTTATGTCGTTCGTGTGTGTCTTGAAAATCCTTTGTCAATAGGGGTATAAGCTAAATTATTTAAATGAGCACTTTCCTTAACATTGATGAGAATTTCTTTAAATATCAGTGATGAATACAGTGACAGAATAAGTAAGACCCCCACCCCACCCGAAAAAAAAAGATCTTTAAAGATATGTATAATTACAATTTTGTTTTTGTTTTTTATGTGCTAGCGGTGCTTCTTGAACAAAATATCTGATGATTTATATTTTTTCCTTTCATATCCAGTCATAATGTACATGCAATGACTCTTTCTACTAGTACAATATATTTAGCTTTTGAAAACGTTTGCATTTTTGCATTGAGTGGTGTAACTATATTATTGTAATAATGGGTGCAGACAAAGGGTCTGTATTGCACTAATTCAGGGTCTCATGTCATGTTTAGCAGAAGGGAAAGCCTAAACCCAGCCTCTGGTTTAAATTTTAGTAGAACATTACCCAAAATCTTTTGAAATTCGGAATCATTACCATTTCAAAAAAACTGACAAGGCCAGCATGATACTGGTCAGGTATTCAAGAGAGCGAGAAAGGCTAAGCTGATAGCACTCAGTGGCAGATTAAGGACTTTTGAATAGAGGATGTGCATGCATACTCTCTGCTCAACTTTCCATGGCACTCAAAGGGTTAAAGCCATACTGTACTTGATGCTCTAGACCGCAAATCCCCCTCCCCCTAGCGCCATCTCGGGTCAGCTGAAGCAGTATGGTCTCGTAGCTCACTGCATCCCTAGCTGCGTTGATGGTTCTCGCATCGAGTCCTCTGTCTGCGAAGTGGAGATTAGGTTGTTCGGTTACGCACTGTTGGCACGTTGACCATGAGATGGCGCTGTGCCATAAACAGTAAGCTAGGGCAGAAAGCTCATCAGTTCAGTATTGCTTTAAGCTTACAAATACATGTACGTTATGATTTATTGCTATTGTATACACATTTTTTTAGGGTGTATTATTATAGGTATATTTTCCTCTGTATCTCTGTGTATACTGTCCAATAGGAACTGCCTGTAATGATCCTGATGTTATGCAATTTTATGTGTAGAATATTACATTCCAGTGTCTCAAAAATAAGAAGTTCAGTTTAAATTCAATTGAGACTTGACAAAGCAATTGAATATTGAGAATGAGTCGGGAATAGGGAAATAGAGGAAGAGGTGGAGGAGAGAAAGGATTGAAGGTTTGATATGTATTAATCAAGGGAAAATGGATTCATTATGCATAATTGGGAATTGATGTATTTATCACTTCTACTGATACATTCTTGATATAAAGAAGCAACCTGGGACCCGTTTCACAAAGCCTCTTTTCATTGGAAAATCTGCTGATAACCAATCAGAAGCAAGGATTTCAGTAGTTTATAAACAAAACCTGTCGGTTGTCACTGATGACAAGTTTTGTGAAATAGGGCCCTGGATTTTCTTTAGTGATATGACATATGCTTTGTCAACAATTGCTTTAAAAGGGCTTGATTTTGTCAAAGATATAGGTTTACGGTTAGGGTTGCAATTGGGTTTTAGGTGAGGTTTATCATTAGGGTTAGGGTTAGGTCTAGTGTTAGGTCCAGGTTTGGATTTGGGAATTCATTTAGCGGAGCAATTGTCGCCAGAATATGTCTTACAGAGCCCTTTGTAAATTTGTGTATTTTTTTTCATGAATAAATGTTGAAATGAGAATCGGTTGTGACAGCAGCAATTAAAAGTGGACAAAACACGATCGCAACTACTTTATAAAAAATCAACTAAAGGCAAGTCCAATATTCTTGTGCATAACAATGATTTATTACGTAATGTGAAAAATATTTGTTATTGGTAGTACAATAGAGCAGTTAAAGTGCCCTTGGTTTTTTGTTTTGTTTATTAGTTGCGAAAAGAAAGATGAATGGAAAGTCATGAAGATGGTGGGAAAATTTAGAGACAAAGATAGTTCATAAGGTAGATTTATAATATTTTGATCCCTCCTTGTTGATCATGTTCGTATGGTTGGGTAATGAAGTCCACTTATTTGTATTACTATTCCTCAAAGAGTTATATATATATGAAATATGATTATAAAGTTATGGTATTGTTATTGAAATATATATGGTAACAAAAGTGAATATGTGTCCTGTTCCATGGTGTAATGTATTTTTATAAAATGGGTTCAAGAATGTAGCCAATGAGAATCGTTGAAATGCATCACCTGTGTGTGCATGCATTAATTTTTACCATATGCACGGGGAGTTCATTTTGGGGATAAAAAAACCATCAATTTCTCATATTGTAGACCCATCTTATAAAACAAATAATACATGTTTTTAGCTAGAGCATTAGTGATAATTATGCGCTGCATTTGGTTAAGTCACAATGAGACGGACAAGTAACTTGACAAGTCTTGTTCATTATCCTACTGTGACTTAACCTGCGTGCAGTGCATATTCACTAATACACTCGATGCACTGACGCAAACATGTTTTATTTGTATACGGTTGAAGCCTGAAGGTAACAAAATAAAATCAATGTGAGGGTAGCAATTTCCATAATGGTATAAGTCAGTAATTGTCAGAAAGCTGATAATTTAATCAGAGGCCTCATGATTCTCACAGACAAATTTGTGCTGGTACCTAATTCCTGCTGCAAACACATACCCCAAATTACGTCATCAAATCACAAATCGTAATAATAATAGTAGTGGAGTCTCTTATGGTGCTCATGTCTTGAGGTGTCGTAGTATAGTGGTTCATTGACTTGACTCCTCATCCAAGGGTCGAGGGGTCTTAGCATTTGTGTCTTTCGGCAAGACATTGATCCACTTGAGTTTCCAAACTTTTTGGCTTGAATTCACAAAGGAGGTTTGTCTACAAACCTCCTTTGTAAATGCGGGCCTTTATGAGGGGTTCATTTATTGATCAGTTAATTTCATTACAAAGAGGAGGAGAGTATAATGTCCCACTACATAATTATGTAATATACACCTAAACATGTGCTATACAATAATCTGTATAAAAAGGCGCGTAACAGCACGTCATTAAACCCCTCAAAAAAGTTCTGAAACTCAAGTTTGAGCGATCATATCTCTTTTGTCATGGGATAATTATCGCTCAGTTTTCTATCATTATAAAGTACGTTTGTTCCTGTTTGAAATGATACCATATTTGTTCTGGGGGTGTTTCACAAAGATGAACTGATCTTTAAGTTGTACTTAACAATCATGGAAAGCCGTTAGCATCTTTGAAAAATATGTTGTAAAAGTTCTTTTAAAAAACATAGCAAAAGTCATGTTGATTCAAATCATTCATATTTTCTATTGTCAAGGATATTTCATGTTCTTGATGTGGAATTTATGAAAAGCCTAAAATACTTGAGTCTTTGCTTTTGAATGTATTTTATTCTATGGCTATGAATGGCTCTCCATAATTTTAAAGTCCAACTTAGAGTAAAGTTCGACTTGGGATCTTTGTGAATGGATGTAGCTATGGAATAAGCAGGACATCTGAATAAGGGGCAGGGTCAAAGGTGAAAAGTTGCAAAATGTGCTGGTAAGCACTCTGGTATTAATTGTTATGCAATGCACTCCAGACCACAGCAGCCGAACACTCTTCAATGAAGAAGAATCGGCACTTGCCAGCCAAGCAAGAGCAGCATGTTTAGCAACTTTTCACTTTTGACCATACTTGCCCCCTTGTTTTTGATGTAATGCAAATTTCATGACTGAAAATCATAACAATTGGAGTATAATTACATAAAAAGAAGAATAAACACACTTTCTAAGGATATACGTATACTAAACATAGCGATGATTATGTCGTAGCAATGCTTTTGCATTCACGGTTTCATAATGTAGCTCAAGCCTTAATTACCATATACGCACATATATTACAGATCGTCGGGTTTGTCTCTAAAATAGGCCAACTGACTTGAATTGCGCTACTAAGTACATAGAATACATTATATTCAATTCAATCGAGACAAATTTACTCAAATACGTATAGGAGTAAACTCTTTGAAGAGTCTTTTTTTGGATCACTTCCTTTTAACTTCATTTATTTATTATCAAAAATTCAAGTTACATTGTATTTCAGCATAATGCGATAACATATTTAGTAAGTGGAGCCAACGAATAGCAAGAGGTAGTCGGGTTTAGCCCGTTCAATACAACAAGACATATATATATTTTTTGTCCCGGAAATTGGAAAATTATGCCGACCCCCAGTGTTCCGTCTTCTATAGGGTCAAAAGGGAGGGGGGGGGGGGTGAGGTCACTTTTTTCACCCTCTAGCGCAAAAAAAAAGAAGTTTTGTTTTGTTTATTTTTTATTTATTTTTATTTAAAAAAAAGAATTGAGGGGGAAGGGGGTGGGGGGGGGGGGGGGGGTTTCCTCCAAAACATACACATAACAAAAAACAAGATACCCCCCCCCCCCACCCCCCCTGCGTCCGCGCCTGTATGCACCACTTGTAGGATGAAACACTCTTATAAGCGAGAGGGCTGTTTTTATAGGGTTTCACTCACATTAAAGCCACTTTAAAGTGTTGGGAGCCCCAAAAACTTTGTTGCCCACCCTCACTCCCACCCACCCCATCCCGCGGTTTATTAGCGTTCAGTTATGGCGCATTAAATCAACAGGCAAAACAGACCGGTTTATTATCATATTCAAATGTTTTACATAATTTTTTAAACAAAGTTTGTTCTTGTCAAACTGAAAGCTTGCCCGAGGATTGCCCGACATAGTAACAAGTTATGTACGTATGCAGACTGGATTCCAGGGATCGTAAATTAATTAACAACAGTTCAATGGACTAACTAGTCACTATAGGTCCCCAGGAAGGAAACATCCATACATGTGAATATGTTAGTAAACCGGTCTATTGTCAAAGATCAAGTCATTTGGTAAAAAAGTGTTTAAAATGTTATACTCCAAATAAACATAAATATGACATCGTGGAATTCAAAGAAATGGTCAAAGAGCTTTTAAACACTTATCTAATCCGGGATCAGATAAGAGTATATAATCCCTGATACAAATTAAAGGGAACAATAATTATGCGAAAGAGAAAGCCTGGAGGAAATTAAAATTTGAGGAGCCCTTTCCGTTTTCTTGCAGTTTATAGTTAAAGCCTCGGTCACAAATGCCATTACGAACTGCTACGAACGCCGTACGAACGATTTTCAGACAATGGAAATTCGGGAAGACAATGGAAAGACAGGGAGATTCGTACGAAATTATCGTTCGAACGAACCTTTGTGACCGTAGCATTAATTCCAATTATTCATACAATTGCAAAAGACTGTTCAGAGGTTTCATGTTTGACGGTAAATCAAATCCTTTGTCTACCAATTCTATTTAGTCTACTTATTAATCCCTAAAGGGTTTTGATGGCACTGTCGTCCTCCTCGACGGAGCCGGTATCGAATCGTGTATCTGCCCAGGTCGAAATTCCATTAGGATCCGATCCTATTGGACCATCAGAAACCATTAGAGCTATTGGTGTCTAATGGTTTCAATAGGGAAAGTGAAATGATGGACCCACAGAAACCATTAGAAAATATCTATTGGACCAACACAAACCCACAGAAAAAATGCTGATGGACCAACAGAAAGCTTCTATTGGACCAGCATCCACCCATGTCTTCTATGGGTTTCTGTTGGTCCATTAGATATTTTCTTCTATGATGGGTCTCTGTTGGTCCATTAGATATTTTCTATGGGTTCCTGTTGGTCCATTAGAGATCTTTCTATGGGTTTCTAATTTGGTCCCATATTCTGAATTCCCTATTGAAACCAATAGTCCAATGGCTTCTATTGGTAAATCAATAATGATAAATCAAAATCGATTTTAGCAACTGTTCACCAAAAAAAGTATCTTCTAATCTCAATTGCATTAACTTCATCACATAGATCACTTGAAGTGAGTTAAGAATATCCTCTATTTTAACTGAAGGCTTGTACTATTCTATATAATAAACATACATGAATTGTTTCTTGGTTAGTAATCATTATAATCAATATATCTATTGCTAAAACGTGAATGAAATTGTAATATGATTAAACAAATAATCTAATGGTCATTAGTTGCAAAAAGAAAATTAAAATCACAAAATTAATGTACATTGTCATAAGTTGCTTAACAAATTATGATAAATAGTAGTTATAAAGTAATTTTCTGTGAACACGTATAAAGTAATCATGAATATGCATGAGATAGACTTAGCTGTTGGTTTCTATTGGACCTATTGGTTTCTATTGGTCCCATTGGATTCTATTGGTCTCATTGGTTTTCTATTGGTCCTATCGGTCCTATTGGTCCTATTGGTTCTATTGGTTTCTATTGGTCTTATTGGTTTCTATTGGTCCTATTGGTTTCTATTGGTTTCTATTTCTATTGGTTTCTATGGGTGCTATTGGTTTCTATTGGTTTCTGATGGTTTGAATGGTCTCTATTGGATTCAATTCTATGGGTCCAACAGAAACCAATAGACTCTAACAGAAACCATTAGAGACCAATAGAATTTTTCTAATGGTCTCTATTGGTCTCTATGGGATTTTCGACCTGGGTGCGTCATCATCAGCGAGGTCAAAGAGGTCATGAGGTATTTCAGATTCAGGGATCGACTCCTCGATGACATCGGGTAAACGTCCCGAAAGTTTATTGACTATGGGCCACGGTACCGAGTAACTGATATTGGTTGCTACGTTGTCAGCGTTGCGCAGCTGAGCAATTGTGAGTTTCTTCGGGGCATTGTGCAGATCTCCAATTGAAAGAGTCTTCTGGGCGTTGGGCAAATCGTCAATTGCGAGTTTCTTCCAGACTTTTCCCAGATCTCCAATTGTGGGTTTCTTCGGGGCATTGTACAGATCTCCATTAGTAAGAGTCTTCTGGGTGTTGGGCAAATCGTCAATAGCGGGTTTCTTCTGGTCGTTGCGCAGATCTGCAAAAGTGAGTTTCCCAGATCTTTGCCCCCTTTTCTCCCTGTGACCTTGCAGTGGAAGGAGACCCTTCTCTTTGTACCCATGATCTGTTTGAGGGTAATTCCCAGTTGAACCGCCATGTTCAGAGTAGCTTAAGAAAATTACAGATGAAATGAAGAGTAATGTCCCAGCAAGACATACGACTCGAGCTAAGCGCAATCTCTTCATGGTATTCCGTCCGTGTATAGGGGATCCAGCATTATGAAAGTATGGAATGCTCCCCAGGGAGTGGAGATTGTGCACACAGTTTGTGAGGGCAAGCACTGAATCTAATGACCGGTGTGCTATATCTGTAAAGTGTTTAGAGACGTCCGAGATGTATTAAGCGCTATATAAAAGCTGAATATTATTATTATGTAATAGTACTTTAGATTGATAGCAATTTGGATATTACTTCGGCTTCAGGTCCAGCAGCTATTGTCAGCGCATGTAGTGTAAAGGCATAAAGGGATACATCCTTTCAGGTAGAAGCTACTTGCTACCCCTGGGTAGAGGGTGGCACATGTAGGTTAATTCATGTCGCCATGATGATGTGCATTTACTCTTCAATGCATATAAACTATGCCTGCATGATGGTAGATATGTATATGGCTTCGGGTATTCTTGAGCGTTCTCGCGTAAATGTCGGGATGAGAATGTCATAGTATCATCTTGCTCATCTCCGAGAATCATGGAATGGTAACAATAACAAAGTCAAAGTGATACAGATCAGACTTCGCTGCTACTAATGGTTAATCCTCGGTTGTGGAAGAGTCTCTCTGTAGTCTGCTCTCTCGTCGTCGCTGTTTTCACGAAGTGACGGTAGTGAAAAAAAATTGCATTCACTTTGCGTTACGATTTTCCTCACTACCGTCACTTCGTGAAAACAAGGACGTCGTGTCGAAACATAGTTTAAACGTACACCTGTAAAAATATCCAAATCTTTCCCCAGTGTCACAGCCTTTAAAAATTCAGCTGAAGACGGACCTATCAAAAACTCATGGATCCATCTATAGCTATAGCTGCAATTCTATCTTTTCTGTAGAATAATGAACTGCAAGTAGTATATATGTATAAGTCTCAGCATGTATCCACCAACACGTTCTACAAATTCTCAGAGTCGTATCTTTCTGTAGCTGACAGTCCTGCATTTTCTCGTCACTACGTAATGACATCCAAGGTATGCACGCTCTACAAATATTCAGATTGGAAGAAACTAGTTAGCTCCAACCATATGGCGTCACTGTAATTTATACAGTACGTGCAAATATAGGCTCTGCTATATATGTATAGCTGACAACACGTTCTTTGTTTTCTTTAGAATAAAATGTTGATTACTTTTAATATTCGAACAGATGGGCGGGTGGGGGAAAAAAATAATGTACTATTTGCTTTGTTTCCCGCGCAGACGACTTGCATAATCTCTTTCATCATGCAATCGGTATGATATCGTACGAACACCGCCATTGTATTGTTTGTTGCGTTGTACCCTTTTCATTTTCATTTCGAGGAACGAATCCTATTCCAGGAAACAACTTGATACACCTGGGTCGAGAGGGGAATATGTAGATTAATGTCATCTTGTCAGTAAACAAAAATAACTGGGTCCATTACAAACTCATGCATGACTTCCTGTCCCAAGACGAATAAAGTCAAACCTCTCTTTAAATAGTAGCCACCACTTTATAAAGGCCATTATGTATATAGTGCAAATGCATGCTGTCTTCCTCGAGAGGGAAGTGAGTGCCTGGCTAGAAAGGCAACCTGTCTACAGTGGCCATTTTATATATCTTTCCATTGGAAGAACCTTTGATTATAATTTTATACAAAGTCCCATATGATGTGCATATTGCTTTTTTTTTGCATCGTGTGATTAGAGAATTAAAATTATCTTGTGGCTTCGTCGCATATTTCTGTTGGTACCGTAGCTGGGAATTTCTCAGGTTAAAATGGGCTTCATGAAAAACAATGAGAATTTTTGTCACTGCATACATAATGATGAGTGAGATGGCGGACAACTATCCTTGCTTCCAATGGTGTCCCTTCATCACTATATTCGTAATCATTATGATAATAATATAATAATAAAAACGGTGCTTACCATGCACACGATGATCGAGCAAGGATACCGATAAAAGCTGACCCGACATAGCAACATTATCTATATATGCGTATCTTTCTTGCTCCCTGGATGAGACGACTCCACCCAATAACCCTCTCTCTCTCTCTTTATCCCACCCCTCCTCTTTCAGGCTCTTACCCCCTCTCTCTCCTCTCATTCACTCCCGTTTCTTTTGTTTCCTTTTCTCTTTGTTCTCCCCCTTTTTTTCTCTCCTTTTCTTTCTTTTCTTTTCTTTCCTCACCTTCCTCTTCTTCTTTATTCTCTTTCTTTCTTCTCTTCTATTTCCTTTCTTTTCCTTGTTTGTTCCTTTCCCTCCTATTTTCCCCTTCCCCCTTTTCTCATTTTCTCGACGGAAGCGCAATTTTACCGACAATATCCTTCCCCCGAGACCCCCCCCCCCTTTAGCTACGCCCTTGGGTATCCGCAATGTAGTCAAGATTTTCGTTCTCAAATGCGTCAATGTACCTACCCCTATCTTCGTTTGAAAAGAGCCTGTGGCGTACGCCTTGGGCTGCCATTTTAGCCGAGAGAGTTTACAAATGAGAATTAACAAAGACAATGAAGCCTACATTATTCACAAACTGAGCAAAAAATCTTCTCAAAGACCCCAAAGAAACTAAACGCAATATTAAACCAAAAAAATGAAAAAACTTATTTCAAACATGCTTGCTCGTTCACGAATTTGAACGATCACCGAGGTACGGTAACAAGTAAAGGCTATTTGCACGAAACGTACGCTCTAAGTTACCATTTGAATGACCCGATTTATCATTTGATTGCACGGATAGTCAATTTAAATTGAACGGATTTTGGATTTGAAAGCTGTATCAACGCAGCAAGTGCGACTTGAGCAGATTCGAATGCTCAGAATATGAACTTGAATGAAAAAAGTGTGAAATTCGCCGCATAAACCTTATTATTATTGTTATGACAGTTTTTGACGGCATTGGCGGATAGCTTTCAAACACAGCCCTCTCGCTTCTGGGTTAGTGAGCAGATAGATGATTGGCTGTACCCAGGAGTTAAATCCTACTACCCTATCTAGAATAAGCATCTCCTTCAATGGTATCAAATAATATACAAAGTAAGGCGTCCATAGGATGTAAAAGGAGCCTGTTTGAAGGATCACTGTGACCAATCCTCTCAATCCCTTCTTACGTGGACGATGACGAATCAAGTCGTGGTCGCGAATGACATCATTGGCTGGTGGCTCTTCACGACCACGGTCATCAAAGCGATTCGGGCGCCTATCGATGTCGATATGATTGACGTAGACGCGGCGAGGATATCCAGGAACGGCGCCAATGTATTTCAGTTGGCGCACAATGCAGGGGCGGATCTAGCTTTTTGCTAAGGGGGGGGGGTTTGACCAAAATAATGACGATGCGGAGCATCGTCCACGAGCCGCGAAGCGGCGAGCCGATTTTTTTGGGGGTGTTTATTTGAACCCCGTAAGTGATGTTTTCCTGGCATCTATTAACACAATGGAGACCATAAAAAGCAGTGCATGATAACGTCTTTTTAAATCAAGTAACAGTTTAATACACAGAGTTATCATGTGTTTGGTTAAGTTACCAGATGAGTTGAATATCTTCTCACAATATTTGCACTTGAAAGGGTTTCTCTCCAGCGTGCGTTCTTTTTTCTTTCTTTTTTTCTTTCTTTTTTTCTTTTTTTTCCCTTTTTTTTTTTTTTTTTTTTTTTTTTGGCCGCCCAAGGGGGGGGGGGGGGTTTAAACCCCCTAAACCCCCCCCCGTAGATCCGCGCCTGCAATGAAGAGTATGCGCGCATGGATAGCTGTTGTAACTAGCATAGTTGCGGCAACGGGAAGTAGCACCAATGTTGTGTGGACTATGGATAGCCATTGATAGCTGGCGACTACATTTTGAGAAGTGCAACGGTACGTCATAAGATGTATGAAGGGCGAATCTGGGATAGGCAGATATACGCCATAGACCAGCATGATCGTGATGGCACAGGCTCCGAGTACGATGTGAAACCGCGTTCGTGTCACAATCGTGTAATATCGTAGAGGACTCGTGACAAGGACGTAGAGGTTAACGCTGATTCCGCAGAGACAACAGGCTTTGATCAACAAAGACGACCGGTAAATGAATGGAAACGTCATGCTGATGATGGTGCAAATCGTTTCGTCTCCCCTTGCGTTAGCGTAAATCATGTTCCAAAAGCTCCAACTAATACCTAAGACGGTGTTAGTCACAGAAAGAATCTGGTAAAGAACCTGCACGACTTCTTGGAGATCTTTTTGCCGTCGGACTACAAACAAGACGATGGTGTTCGTGATCACACACATGAAAAGTGTCAGAGTGTTCAAAGCATCAGGCTCAACGTCTATACTAGCATTTGTGTTCCTGGTTATGTTGATCGTTTCTCTGGTTTCAGCCATTTTCAACAAATACAGTTCAAATTGAAACGATTTCCCAGAAAATGTAATATTTCAAGATTGGAACAAAGTCTTGCGTATATTTTCTGCCGTATAATGAAGTTTAGGTAATCCTACATAGTTTAAAATTGATTTATTTAACGCCCGGAAATGTGGTATTCCTTGACTTTTCCACGCGATTGCTAAATAGGATAGAGTAATAATAATATCTTAGTCATACGACACAGTCGTTCTCCGTTCCGGTGGCAATAGTTGACTAAATTTCCTACTCTCACTCTATTCCATCGCAGGACACAAGATATATTTCGCTACCCCATGTATACAGCAGGCCTAAGCTTATTAGTTACTAAAAGGCACTGTGCTCAGTTTAATCGACATCATTACTAATTTCTTCCATCTCTTTAGGTCTTATTTAGCCAGGAGCCACCCGGTTCTCGTCGGTAATTGCCAATTAATACGGGGTGTGAGCTGCATGAACTATGGTATATAGTAGTGACTTTTTAACAATAACAAGTTTGACAAGTATATTGATGTTGGCATCAATGTTTTTTTTATCCAAAGAGAGGTGAATAGATTTTGAGTGACAACTTAATTATATGGTACTGCAACTTCCATCATCTAGAACGTATCATGTGCAGCGTTTCACAAAACCGTCCAAAATATAAGTTAGCCGGAGTTGTTGATTAAAATGCACGCGTTTCAATTGGATGTTTTCAGAATGTACTTACAATGGTTTTGTGAGAAGCTGCCCTTGCCCTCCTTAGCGAAGACTGATCAACATAAAGTAAATTTAATGATCTTTTTGTGCCATGGAAGACGTGGTAATAAATGGTGGTTGGTTTGGTTTACCTGACTGCTAAGAAAACATGTGTATGATTGTAAGTTAGCAACCAGGGGACCGATGGCTTTAATAAGTCCTCTCTATGAATAGACGAATCCGTCATGTTATATCATTTATATATAACTATTTTATTCATGACTCCGTCATATTATATAACATATATATCCTTGCAATTGTTATACAATGTAGAGTCAATATACTGCAACCAATCGGACTGCGTACACTCCAATGCATTTGAATGAAGCCTTCTATCCTCCTCCCTCTCCCCTCCCTAGACACAGGTCATGACACCGGCTGTACGTGTGTCATAGGTTGCGTTTATCTACCAAATTTTTGGCTAGAATCAGGTTTCTCAAACGTCTTTCAGGCAAATTTAGAAGTTGATAAACGCAAAGCCTTTTTTAAAGGGCTTTAGATATGGGCATATCTAAAGACGCAAAAAGGTGTGTTTTGAATGTGACATACAGCCAGAATCACGTTTCTGAGAGATCGATAAACGCAAAGCTGTTTTGAACCTCACATACAAATAGGAATTCCCATGCTAGTCGTGCTTGCCGGGTCAAACGGCGCTGAGCAGCTGCGAAAAGACAAGGCCTTTATTGTGTGAATCGTGAAGAGTCGATAAACGCGACATCCCGCAAATCACGATCGTATAGTGGGGTATGATAGTGGGGTTCGATAGTGGGGTACGATATGTACATATCTAGTGGCGAGCCTTGATAAACGCGCCCATAGATTACATCCGTGTCACAGGTCAGTAATCCACACTTGACCGCACATCCCTTATTACACGTTCACATATATCACATCAACTGAATAAACACACTGTCAGCCCAACACACAAGCAAGGTAAAACACTTTGAAATTGCATAATCATTTCTAAGTTTATTCCGAAAGTATTTCTCGTACTAATTTTTGCTATGTTCATGATGCTTGACTATGATTGTGTGACATTAAGTTTTTATGCCATGTTTATTTGTTCATACAATGTATTTGTTTCTGTATGTGTTTGCACTTCAGAACCTGAAGAAAGCTCGCAATAAAATTGTAAAGTACAGCTACGTCTCATATTCCTAGACCATTTTCTTCACGCTAGACCGTTTTCTAGGAACGTGAGACGTGGCTGTACTTTACAATTTTATTGCGAGCTTTCGGCTTGTGAGGCCTTCTTCAGGTTCTGAAGTGCAAACACATACAGAAACAAATACATTGTATGAACAAAATACATGGCATACAAACTTAATATCACTCAATCATAGTCAAGCATCATGAACATAGCAAATATATATATATATATATACTTTTTAATTCTTTTTTAATATTTATTTCATCTTCTGAATGAAATTTGTATTGCATTTTATCGCAGTTTTTCCTACGTTACAGTTAATTGAATGTCCGTATCTGTATACATTTTATTTTATCTGTTTTGAATTAAACATCTAAACATTGCTAGCAATATTTTATATCGTGTATTTTTTTTTTATACCGCTTTGATGTTTTGATGTAAACATTTATTCATTTATATATATATATTTGTCCCATTTGCATTTGCTATGTTTTCCTTATATATATATATATATATATATATAAATATATTTGTTTGAATGTTTGTTTTATATGATTGTATGTTTGATGTAAACTTGCACTTTTAGTCTTTGGACTTTTTGACAAGTCATGAATAAAACCTCATTTGAATGTTGAATCTTGAATATATATATAACTATTTTATTTATGACCCTTGTAAATTTTATGTTTTTTGAGATTTTCAAGAAATAAAGGTGGAATTAAAAATCTAAAAGTGGACTGGTTGTTGAATTAGGGATGTTTCTGAATCCTTTTAGATGTAAGCTCTAATATGCCACATTCTCAAGACATATCAGTCCGGACAAATCAATTTTTCACATACTGAAATATTACAAAAATAGGGTATGGATATGAATAATTTAGTTGTATACTTTATATATCAATAAATATACCGATATGTCGTTTAATATTATTGATGACGAAATGTATCATTCCATTCGAATGTATTTGTGAACTCTTTACTTAACAAAAAATAAAACAACAAGAAATTAAATTCAAATATCACACATTCATGTTCGACAGTTTAGGGAGGCACTAATGTTTGTTTTTCTGATTATGTTTATCTAGGCATATTTAAAAACAAAACACAAATACAAAAATTTGCAATTTAAAAGAAAACGAAATAAAATACATAAGAGTTTAAAAGGAAACATACAGTATATTGTTGCTGCTGGTCTTCCACTGGGCCAACAAACAAAAGATATAAAAAATAAATCATTAACAATACACACACAAAAAAAAACATATATATAATAATACGTAATTTCACATTGAAACCTATTCAATTCAATTCAAGGTTTTATTTCGAAAAGCATAGAGTACAATGATGCACATGCTGCAGCTAAAAAGCTGAAATGTATATGTTTACAAGTATTGAGGTTACATAACAATAGAAACAAAATGTCCATTCACAAAACATATCTACATAATCATACAATGAAACCATGACAGAAAAAATACTTGTCTGGTTAAAAAGACAACTGTTCAAACATACAATTAAAAAAATGTTGGGTTTGTAAAGAAAAACTTAAAACAGTATGCGATTATTAAGAAGATCAAGGTATTGCATTTTGTTTAAAACGAGAGGTTTTGCATTTATTATAGTATTAATGACTGCTTTGAGAGAAATAGTTGTTTTATTACGCTCAAGGGAAGGTTAGAATTGTGCTATTACCCGAGGCGTGCCGAGGGGAATAGCCCAATTGTAACCTTCCCGAGAGCGTATAAAAACAACTATTTCTCGAATATTAAAGCAGTCATTAATACTTTTATATGCCGAAAAAAAATAGACTAAAAAATAAAAAATAAAAAATACTTTTTTTTTTTGTCGAAGATGAGATTCGAACTCTTGCGTACAAAAGGTGATGTATCTAAAGTCAGTGCCTCAGACCTCTCGGCCATCGCGCGATGTTAACATTTTCGGCAGTTTTGTACAATATATACATTAGATGGATTGAAACCGGCTTCGCGTGTGATGAATGCTTCGCAAAAGCTCCATATACGGACTCTTCTTTTACTTTTGCAATGCATATTGGCACGAACTTAGATCAAGATCTATCGGCAGATGTTGTTTTTTTGTTTTTGGAAGTTTATTTTCGTCTTCATGTCAACAATGCAAGATAAAATTGTCGGTAAGATCGATCGAGATTCAATTGTATTGAAATTACCGACCAATCCTTCGCAACATACGGTATCCTCCATCGCTCAAACCATTTTTTAACATGTAAACCTATGGGGTAGCCATGGAGGCTGACCAACTATTTTTAATAACCATGGTTATTAAAAATATTGAAATGTTTTAAGCATGGTTACCGAGAATTTTACAGGAACAGTTGAAGTTTATGAATGCAATTCGACCAATCAGATGGCTGGATTTCTTAAGTGAGGTATATAAATTGACTATACTACCGGAAAAGAAGTGGACAAATCTACAGGTCAAAGCAGTACATTTATTTTTATTTGATTGGTAGACTAGTACTGTAAGTACTGTCATGAAGCTAGTTTCCAAAATAAGTTTCTCTTTCTCAATATTGGAGGCTTATAAAGCTGTACCATAGTAATATTATGTGGACCCAGCCACGTAATACATCAAACATAATAATAATACTACTTCTACTTCTACTTGTACTACTAGTAATAATAATATTGTTAACCCAGGTAAGCCTCGTCAGCATCAATGCTGATCTACCTGAGGGCTCTGTAATTATTATCACGCAGGCGATTTGACGGTACCCATTTACACCTGGGGGGTGAATGACAAATGCGGATAAACATCTTGCCAAAGGACGTTAGTGCCGGTGAGATTCGAACCCTCAACCCATGGATTGAGAGTCAAGTGGATGAACCACGACACCACCAATGGGTTTTAATGTACTTTCAGTGAGCTTGCACATCTTAATTTGATTTTTATGGAATTCGCTCAAGATTTGATCAAAAATCTTCCATCTTGAGATTTCGTGTTCTAGTGGTTACGTCATGCTCCGGACTGTGGATCACAATGGTTCGCGGTTTACGGTCCTTTAGGAAGACTTTGATCTACATGTGCCACTCTCCATTCAGTTGAAGCAAATGACTGCAAGGTAGGAAAAGAAACTTTGAATGCATTTGCGCCTTTTCACGACGGCTCAGCTACAGCCGGTGTAATAAAATGATATTTTGTATTAAGAGCAGTAGAGTATATTCATAAAGTAGCGGGGCTATATAATGTACCTATTATTATTATCTCAGTTTTTGACGGCATTGGCTGATAGCTTTCAAACTCAACCCTCTCGCTTCTGGGTTTGTGAGCAGATAGATAGTCGGCTGTATCCAGGAGTTAAATCCTGCTACCCTATCTAGAATTAGCATCTGCTTCAATGGTAAATTTATCAAAAAATATATAACGTAAGGCGTCCATAGGATGTAAAAGGAGCCTGTTTGGAGGATCACCGTGACCAATCCTCTCAATCCCTTCTTACGTGGACGATTACGAATCACGCCGTGGTCGCGAACGACATCATTGGTTGGTGGCTTTTCATCACGACCACGGTCTTCAAAGCGATTCGGGTGCCTATCTATGTTAATATGATTTACGTAGACGCGGCGAGGATATCCAGGAACGGCGCCAACATTTTTCAGTTGGCGCACAATGAAGAGTATGCGCGCATGGATAGCCGTTGTAACTAGCATAGTTGCGCCAACGGGAAGTAGCGCCAATGTTGTGTGGACTATGGATATCCATTGAGAGTTGACGGCTACATTTTGGGAAGTACAACGATGCGTCAAAAGATTTATGAAGGGCGAATCTGGGATGGGCAGATATACACCATAGACCAGCAAGATCGTGATGGCACTGGCTCCGAGTGCGATGTAAAACCGCGTTCGTGTCACAATCGTGTAATATCGTAGAGGACTCGTGACAAGGACGTAGAGGTTAGCGCTGATTCCGCAGAGACAACAGGTTTTGATCAACAAAGAGCTGTAGAAAACAAGTGGAAACGCCATGCTGATGATTGTGCAAACCGTGTTGTCTCCCCTTGCGTTAGTATAGATCATGTTCCAAAAGCTCCAACTAATACCCAAGACGGTGTTAGTTACAGAAAGAATCTGGTAAAGAACTCGCATGACTTCTTGGAGATCTTTTTGCCGTCGGACTACGAACAAGACGATGGTGTTCGTGATCACACACATGAAAAGTGTCAGAGTGTTCAAAGCATAATGCTCAAAGTCCATGCCAGCATTCGTATTCCTGGTTATGTTACTTGCTTCTTCGGTTACAGCCATTTTCAAGATAATTATACTAGTAGTTCAAATTGAAACGAATTCCCAGAAAATGTAATATTTCAAGATTGGATCAGAGTCGCGCGTATATTTTCAGCCGTATAAGTTTAGGCAAACCTACATGGTTTGAAATGGATTTATTTACCGCCCTGAAACGTGGTATTCCTTGACTCATCCACACGATTGCTAAATTAGAGTGTCTCTTAGAAATCTGCCAAATAAGCAATTTAGTAATAATAATATTGTAGCCACACGACACAGTCATTCTCCGTTCCGGTGGCAATAGTTGACTAAATTTCCTACACTGACTGTATTCCATCGCAGGACACAAGATATATTTCGCTACCCCATGTATACATCAGGTCTAAGCTTATAGATTCCTAAAAGGCATCGTGGTAATGTTAACCGACATCATTACTAAACAGGCGCGGATCTACGGGGGGGGGGGTTTAGGGGGTTTAAACCCCCCCCCCCTTGGGCGGCCCCCCCCCCCAAAAAAAAAAGGAAAAAAAAAGAAAAAAAGAAAGAAAAAAGAACGCACGCTGAAGAGAAACCCTTTCAAGTGCAAATATTGTGAGAAGATATTCAACTCATCTGGTAACCTAACCAAACACATGATAACTCTGGATATAACTGTGTATTAAACTGTTACTTGATTTAAAAAGACGTTATCATGCACTGCTTTTTATGGTCTCCATTGTGTTAATAGATGCCAGGAAAACATTACTTACGGGGTTCAAATAAACACCCCAAAAAAAAATCGGCTCGCCGCTTCGCGGCTCGTGGACGATGCTCCGCATCGTCATTATTTTGGTCAACCCCCCCCCCTTAGCAAAAAGCTAGATCCGCCCCTGCTAAATGCTCCCATCTCTTTAGGTCTTACATAGCCAGGAGCCATCCGGTTCTCGTCGGTAATTACCGGTTAATGCAGGTGTTTGCCTGCACATTGGTATAGTAGTAGTGACTTCTAACAATACCAAGTTTGACAAGTATATTCATGTTAGCATCAATGTTTATTATCTAAAAAGGGATGAGTAGATTTTGAGTGACAACTTAATTATACGATACTGTAACTTCCATCATCGTTTCACAAACCTGTCGTCAGTATAGAGGTTCGCCGACATTGCTGATATTAATGCACGCGTGTGATTTGGATGTTTGCAGATTGTACTTACGATGGTTTTGTTAGAATCTTCCCATGCCCTCATAAGCAAAGACTAATTGCATGATTAGTATAAATTTTATTTAATGATCTTTATGCGCTATGAAAGACGTGATAAATAATAGTTACTGGTTTGGTTTACCTGACTGCTAAGAAAACATAGGTATGCTTGTAAATAAAGCAACCAGGGGACCGATGGCTTTAAGTCCTCTCTATGAACCGACGAATCTGCAAACATATATATAACTATTTTATTCATAACCCTTGTAAATTTGATGTTTTTTGTGTTTTTCAAGAAAAATAAGGTGGACTAAAAATATAAATGGGACTGGTTGAATTAGAGATTTTTCTGAATCCTTTTACATAAGCTTTAATATGTCATATTCTCAGGAAATATCAATCGTGACAAATCAATTTTTTCACATACTTCAATTTTACAAAATAGGGTAAGGGAATGAATAATATAGTCGTTAACTTTATACATATATTTTAATATGCGGATTCGTAGCTTCATATTATTGACGACGAAATGTATCTTTTCATTCGAATTGTTTTCGTGAACTCTTTACGTAACGACAAATGAAATAACAAGAAATTTAATTCAAATACACTGTTGGTCATAATGGTAGAATTTTAATTTTTACCCCAATTTATGAAATGATTTTGACAATGATTTATTCCTAGTAGATCTAGATAATAGTATACATTCTCAATTTGTATTGAATAGTAATTTGTGAGTGTTGTTTTGCGTGACTGCTAAAGCATGTGTATGCTACTATGCTATTCAAGTAGGGGACCTATGTCCTTAAGTCATAACTGACAGTAATGAGAATTAATACCTCATAAAAGGGCACTAATATAGACGGACATCGACACGGTTTTGATCCTGGGGGCTCATAGTAACGAGGCCAATTGCTTAGCCACTGAATAATGACTGTACGCAGCGGGGGCTAGGGTACGTCGCCGCCCCCACTAATACAAAAAACATATAAAATGCAATAAATTATAAATAATTCATTGCATTTTGCCCCGACCCCTAACATAATATTATCTGTTTGTTTGATTGTTTTTATTTTTTATATTTTGTATAATGTATTTCTCTTGAAGGGTGGAAATATAGGGGATCAACCTTGACAGGCCAATGGCCTTTGTTGATCCCCCACATCCTCCACCCTTCATCCTTTTTTCATCAGTACAATGTAAATGAATGTTTTTTGTATATATTTATATTGTTTTAAAAAATGATTTGTTTGTATATCTTTTAATGTGTTTTTTAAAGAGATGTGAAATAAAATTGAATTGAATACTTGAATAACAAATCCTCTATTTGGGCATGCCTTGAACCATAATGCATGGCCCTACAGAGGATTATTCCTGTTGGTGACCGGGGGGAATGCAAGGAATTATTGATAATTTATTGCATTTTTTTGTTGTATTTGTGGGTCGGCGACGTACCCTAGCCCCCCCCCCTGTGTACAGTCATTATTCAGTGGCCAAGCAATGGCCTCGTTACTGTGAGGCCCCAGAATAAAAACCGTGTCGATCCGCTATATTAGTGCCCTCTTGTGAGGCATTAATCCTCATTACTGTCAGTTATGACTTAAGGACGTAGGTACCCTAGTTGATTAGCATAGTAGCACACACATGCTTTAGCAGTCACGCAAAACGAACACTCACAAATTATTGTTCAATAAAATCTGAGAATGTATACTATTATTTAGATCTATTAGGAATAAATCATTGTCAAAATCATTCCATAAATTGGGGTAAAAATAATTATTCCACCTTTATGACCGACAGTGTATCATGAATTCATGTTTGACAGTTTAGGGATGCACTTATGTTTGTTTTTTCTGTTTATTCTTATTTCGGCATATTAAGAAACAAAACACAAATACAAAAATTTGCAATTTAAAAGAAAACAAAATAAAATACAAAAGAGTTAAAATAGAAACATACGGCTGGTAACCCGAGATCAGCTGCAGCAGTGTATTGTTCCTGCGTCTTCCATCGGGCCAACAAACAAAAGATACAAAAATAAATCATTACAAATACATAAATAAACAAACAAATTTATAATTATATACAATTTCATATTGACAGATACTTTTTTCAAACAAAATTAACTGACAAATTATATAAGTTTGGTTTAGGCTAGTGCTGTATATTTTAGTATATTGACGGATAGCTAGCTTTTGAGACATATTGCTGTTTTTCAAAATAAGATATTAAAAGGAGTGCCATAGTAGTAGTATTTTGACCCAGGGAAGCCTCATCAGCTTCAACGATGTTCTTCCTTAGGGCCCTGCAATTATTATTACCAAAGCGATTGCAAGGTACCAATTTACACCTGGGTGGAGAGTGACAAACGTGGATGAACATCTTGCTAAAGGACGTTAGTGCCGGGCTGAGATTCGAGCCCTCAACCCATGGATTGAGAGTCAAGTGAATGAACCACGACACCACCAATTGGTTTTAATGTACTTTTAGTGAGCTTGCACATCTAAATTTTATTTTATTATAGTATGTAAGTCGCTCAAGATTTGACCAAAGTTCGATTATCATTCATCTTGAGGTTTCGTGTTGTAGTGGATTATGTCACCGGACTGAGGATCTCAATGGTCCGCGGTTCGAGTCTCACCGCGCCAATTAATGTCCTTTGGGAAGACATTAATCTACATTTACCACTCTCCATCCAAGTGAAGAAAATGGGTCAACGGTTGGAAAAGATTCATTGAATGCTTTAGCGCCTTATCAGGGCGGCTTAGATACAGCCGGGTTAATAGTGATGCTTCGAATTAAAGAGAAGGTTGATGTTCTGGGAAGAGGTGAAAAAAAAAATTGTGAGCATTACTCATTCTTATTATGCAAGTGTGGAAGAACATCAGATAAGACATGTTCCCTGAAAAGCATGGCTCTTCAAATGCCTTCATATTCTAAATATGCATGTAACATCGTAAAAATCGGGGGGGGGGGGCGGCTTTTTACGCCACGTGTTCGTGTAGTCCCATATACATCTTTCGGTGTACAGTGTTTGTAACTTTACCAAGACTTGGCCAAATTTCTTATCATTTTGATGATTCCAGAACCTTGCAATACACACAAATTCTTATATGCTAGATGATCAACCTTTTCTGGTCGGTTCCACACCGTTTCTTTCACAATGCAATCGCATGACCAGAACTCAACTTCATCTTTAAGCGCAGTGGAGTATATTCATACAGTAGCGGCGCTATAAATGGACCTATTATTATCATTATTAGTATTATTATTATCCAAGTTTTTGACGGCATTGGCGTATAGCTTTCAAACACAGTCCTCTCGCTTCTGGGTTAGTGAGCAGATAGATGATTGGCTGTACCCAGGAGTTGAATCCTACTACCCTATCTATAATAAGCATCTGCTTCCATGGTACAGGTATCACAAAATTTACAACGTACGGCGTCCATAGGATGTAAAAGGAGCCTGTTTGGAGGATCACCGTGACCAATCCTCTCAATCCCTTACTACGTGGACGATTACGAATCACGCCGTGGTCACGAACGACAGCATTGGCTGGTGGCTCTTTACGACCACGGTCGTCAAAGCGATTCGGGCTCTCAACGATGTCGATATGATTGACGTAGACGCGGCGAGGATACCCGGGAACGGCGCCAACGTTTTTCAGTTGGCGCACAATGAAGAGTATGCGCGCATGGATAGCTGTTGTTACTAGCATAGTTGCGCCAGCAGGAAGTAGCGATAACGTTGTGTGAAATATAGATAACCATTGAGAGCAGACCGCTGTATTATGAAAAGTACAATGGTGCGTGATAAGACTTATGAAGGGCGAATCTGGGATAGGCAGATATACACCATAGACCAGCATGATCGTGATAGCACTGGATCCAAGTACGATGTAAAACCGGGTTCGTGTTACAATCGTGTAATATCGTAGAGGACTCGCGACAAGGACGTAGAGGTTAATGCTGATCCCGCAGAGACAACATGTTTTGATCAACAAAGACGTGTGGTAGACGAATGGAAACGTCATGCTGGTGATGGTGCAAATCGTGTTGTCTCCCCTTGCGTTAGTTAGGATCATGTTCCAAAGGCTCCAACTAATACCCAAGACGGCGTTAGCTACAGAAAGAATCTGGTAAAGAACTCGCATCACTTCTTGAAGATCTTTTTGCCTTCGGACTACGAACAAGACGATGGTGTTCGAGATCACACACAGAAAAATTGTCATAGTGTTTAGAGCATCAGGCTCAACATCCATGCCAGCATTCGTGTTTCTGGTTATGTTGCTCGCTTCTCCGGGTACAGCCATTTTCAATATTTTAGTATAGTATAGTAGAATTCCGAGAAATCGTAATAATTCAAGATTGGATCAAAGTCGTATACGTATGTTTTCCGCCGTAAATTATAAGCAATCCTGGTTTCAAAGGGATTTATTTATCGATTGCTAAATAGGATAGTTTCTCAGAAATCTGCCAAACTAGCAATTTAGTAATAATACAATTGCAGTCATACGACACAATCTTTTTTCGCTCCTGCGACAGTTCCTGACTAAATTTCCCACACTAAGTGTTTTCTATCGCAGGACACAATATATATGTTGGTACTCCGTGTATACAACAGATCTCAGCTAATATTTTACTAAAAGGCACCGTGCTCATTTTAACGCTCATCACATTACTAATGTCTATCATCTGTTTAGTTCTTATACAGAAGCCATTAGGTTCTCGTCGGTAATTGTAGATTAATTAAGGTGTTTTCTTGCACTGTGGTGTAGTAGTGACTTCGTAACAATATCAAGTTTGACAAGTATATTGATTTTGGCATCAATGCCAATTATCCAAAGAGGGGTGAATAGATTTTGAGTGACATCTTAATTATACGATTCTGTAACTTCCATCATCTAGAACGTATCCTTTGCATCGTTTCACAAAACCGTTGAAGTATAATTTCGTCGACATTGTTGATTTTAATACACGTGTTTGAATTGGATGTTTGCAGATTGTACTTATGATGGTTTGTGAGAAGCTGCTCATGCCCTCATATTAAAGCGAAGACTAGTTGCATGATTAATACAGTGCGTCTCAGAAAAAATTAACCAATAATTATCGATGTTTTATCATAGCTTAATCACAATTATAATTAATAAACGACACATATATGTAAAGCTTAGTTCATATGATGCACATTTCACGCATGAGTGATTCAAAACAATTTGAAGAGAGGAAACCAAAAAGACATTTGTTGGGCGGTATCTGAATTCCAAAAGCAAAATCATTTTCCAGAAAGTTCAGTTTTTGCCCTTTCATGACACCTCAATCAGGAAAAATGAGCAAGGAATAACAAAGTTCTGTTTGTTTAAAGTGATGCTTGCATTTCCATAATTTGATTTAAAAAGTTCGTTTTCACTGGATCTAAGCTTTACAAATATGTGTCATTTATCAATTACAATTGTGATTAAGTTATGATAAAACATCTATAATTCTCGGTTTCGTTTTTTCTGGGACGCACTGTATAAAGTAAATCTAATTATTTGTATGCGCTATGCAAGACGTGGTAATAAATGGTGGATGGTTTGGTTTACCTGACTGCTAATAAAACATGAGTATGATTGTAAGTAAAGTAACCAGGGGACCGATGGCTTTAATAAGTCCTCTCTATGAACTGATGCTTGTAAGTAAAGCAACCAGGGGACCGATAGCGTTAAGTCCTCTCTATGGTTTTAAGTCCTCTCTATGAACTGATGCTTGTAAGTAAAGCAACCAGGGGACCGATGGCTTTAATAAGTCCTCTCTATGAACAGACGAATCCGTCATATTATATATATATATATATATATATAACTATTTTATTCATGACTCCGTCATATTATATATATATATATATATATATATACATATATATATATATATTAACTAGGCGTGAAGAAAATGGTCTAGGAACGTGAGACGTAGCTGTACTTTACAATTTTATTACGAGCTTTCGGCTTGTGAGGCCTTCTTCAGGTTCTGAAGTGCAAACACATACAGAAACAAATACATTGTATGAAGAAATAAACATGGCATACAAACTTAATATCACTCAATCATAGTCAAGCATCATGAAAATAGCAAATATATATATATATATACTTGTTAATACTTTTAAATATTAATTACACCATCTGAATAAAATTTGTTTTGCATTTTATCGCAGTTTTTCCTACGTTACAGTTAATTGAATCCCCGTATCTGTATACATTTTATTTTACCTGTTTTGATTTGAACATTTACTCAATTTTGCTAGCAATATTTTATATCGTGTATTTGTTTTGTTTTGTTTTGCTTTTTTTTAATTTGTTTATACCGCTTTGATGTTTTGATGTAAACATTTATTAATTTTTATTTATATATATATATATATATATATATAATGTAAAAATAAATGGTTCTGCGTCGGTGCATAAAATGAATAGGACACAAGGTAGATAAATAAAAACACCGGAGAAGTGAATATTCCACTGACGTTTCGGGCATATATATATATTTTTCCCATTTGCATTTGCTATGTTTTCTTTATATATATATATATAAATATATGTTTTTGAATGATTTTTTTTATATGATGGTATGTTTGATGTAAACTTGCGTTTTTAGTCTTTGGAATTTTTGACAAGTCGTGAATAAAACCTCATTTGAATGTTGAATCTTGAATATATATATATATAACTATTTTATTCATGAACCTTGTAAATTTGATGTTTCTTGAGATTTTTAAGAAACAAAGGTGGAATTGAAAATATAAAAGTGGACTGGTTGTTGAATAATTAAGGGATTTGTCTGAATCCTTGTAGATGTAAGCATTAATGTGCCACATTCTCAAAAATATCAGTCCGGACATATACATTTTTTCACATGCTTAAATATTACAAAAATAGGGTAAGGGCATGAATAATTTAGTCGTTAACTTTATATATCAACAAATATACATATTTGACGCTTTATATTATTGACGACGAAATGTATTTTTTCGTTCCAATGTATTCGTGAACTCTTTACGAAGCGACAAATGAAATGACAAGAAATTAAATTAAAATATCATATATTCATTTTCGACAGTTTAAGGAGGCACTAATGTTTGTTTTTTCTGTTTATTTTTATTTCCGTATATTAAAAAACAAAACACAAATACAAAAATTTGCAATTTAAAAGACAACGAAATAAACTACAAAAGAGTTTTTATACGGCTGGTAACCCGAAATATGCTGCAGCACTAATTTATTGAAACAAACAAAAGATACAAATAGGTATAAAAATAAATCATTACATTTTATTTTTTTTTACTAAACATATAACTTATTATATATAATTTCACATTGACAGCTACTGCTGCATGAAAAAGAAGAGAACAAATCTTCAGGTAAAACAATAATACAAAAACTCGACAAACTATATAAATTTTGTTTAGGCTAGTACTGAAAGTAGTGACGGAAAGTTAGCTTTTAAGAGATGTTTCTCTTTCTCAAAATAAGACGCTACAAGTAGTACCATAGTAATTTTATTTTAACCCAGCCACTCAAAATATACCATAATAATGCTACTAATACTACTTCTACTATAACTAATAATATTGTTAACCCAGGTAAGCCTCATCAGCTCCAATGCTGTTCTTCCTGAGGGCCCTGTAATTATTATTACCCAAGTGACTGCCAGGTACCCATTTACACCTGGGTGGAGAGTGGCAAACGTGGATGAACATTTTGCCAAAAGACGTTGGTGCCAGGCTGAGATGCGAACCCTCAACCCATGGATTGAGAGTCAAGTGAATGAACCACAACACCACCACCTACTATGGTTTTTACTCTACTTTCAGTGAACTTGCACACATAAATTTATCTGTTTTATATTTATTTTTTGATATTGTACTTCACTCCAGATTTAAAGAAGGTTCAAACAACACCATTAGATGCAAGATGATTGATGATTAAAGGTGTCGTGGTTTAGTGAATACGTCACCAGACTGTAGATCACATTGATTACGGTTCGAATCCCACCTACATTTGTCACTCTCCATCCAGGTGAAGTAAATGGGTCCACGGCAGGAAAGGGTTTGTAGCGTCTCATGCGTTCGCACTTATTTTTCCTGTACATCCATGTTCACAGTAATTTCCCATCACGCTACTTATTAATATTCATTTATTCGGACCACGTGCGTTCATCCCTCCAATCGAGCATCGTGGTTCCGCGTATCGTTCACCCCGTGCTTTTTCAACACCACAAGGTTCTTCACTCCTGCTACCACCACAGTTGAGTCAAGACGTCTCCATGATTTTCTCTCCGAGCTTTATATTCTTCCGTGCCTATCACCTCTTGCATGGCTCATCAACGTTTTCTCTGCCGTCTCCGCTGGGAACTGCCAGTCTCTTCGCTCCGGTAGCAATGGCACACTTCACTCACACGAGCTCGATTCACTGTCGCTCGCCTGAACTTTCATCAATGAGTTCGACTCACCGCAGCTCTGATGAATTTCACTTCAAACTTCGGCTCATCCGACTCATCGAGTGACTCACTGCTTTGCATCGGCACCGACTTTGACGTCATCATTTTCTTCCTTGGCCTCCGACATCAAACGACTCACTGCTTCGTCATCGAGCGCCACACATTTCATCTCTTATTTTCTCGCCTGAGAGCTTCATCATCATCATCATCATTATCATCATCATCACGAGCGTCAGCGTGGAGATCACATTCTTCACTTCTTTTCAGCCACGACAACGAAGCTACATCTCCGCCTTCAAGCCTCCGCACCATCATCGCGTGAGCCCCTTCCTTAGTTTATCATCCATCATTATCTTCATTGAACTTTCGACATCATTTCCACTCTGTTGTAAGCTTAATTTATTCATTGCATTTATTCATCATGTCTATTGGCCAATGTATCTCCGTGCAACGTTTTCGAATCTCAATGAGATCACTCTTATTCTGATCGAGTCATTTATTTGCCTGACTACACTTTGCAAGTTTATAGTCTGCTTTATTTATACCTCAATAAAATAACGAAAAGGGAATACTTTTTAACATGTATTTTATTGTCAGTGCAACCTTTCCTCCTCGTAGCTAAAAGAAAAATAGCGTTATGTTGTGTGATCAGTGAACACAATCTTTTTTCACAATCCATCCACACACAGATTCTACAGATTCTTTGAATGTTTTAGCGCCGTATCATGGCGGCTCAACTACAGCCGGGGTAATAATATGATATTTTGTATTAAGCGCAGTGGAGTATATTCATAAAGTAGCGGCGCTATAAATGGACCCATTACTATTATTATTATCTCAGTTTTCGACGGCATTGTCGGATAGCTTTCAAACACATCCCTCTCGCTTCTGGGTTAGTGAGCAGATAGATGATTGGCTGTACCCAGGAGTTGAATCCTACTACCCTATCTATAATAAGCATCTGCTTCAATGGTACAGGTATCACAAAAATTACAACGTAAGGCGTCCATAGGATGTAAAAAGAGCCTATTTGGAGGATCACCGTGACCAATCCTCTCAACCCCTTCTTACGTGGACGATTACGAATAACGCCACGGTCTCGAACGACGGCATTGGCAGGTGGGTCTTCACGACCACGGTCATCAAAGCGATTCGGGGGCCTAACGATGTCGATATGATTGACGTAGACGCGGCGAGGATATCCAGGAACGGCGCCAACGTTTTTCAGTTGGCGCACAATGAAGAGTATGCGCGCATGGATAGCTGTTGTAACTAGCATAGTTGCGCCAACGGGAAGTAGCGCCAATGTCGTGTGGACTATGGTTAGCCATTGAGAGCTGACGACTAAATTTTGGGATATACAACGGTAAGTCAAAAGATTTATGAAGGGCGAAGCTGGGATGGGCAGATATACGCCATAGACCAGCATGATCGTGATTGCACTGGCTCCAAGTACGATGTAAAACCGGGTTCGTGTTACAATCGTGTAATATCGTAGAGGACGTGTGACAAGGACGTAGAGGTTAACACTGTTTCCGCAGAGACAACAGGTTTTGGTCAACAAAGAGCTGTAGAAAACAAATGGAAACGCCATGCTGATGATGGTGCAAATTGTCTTGTCTCCCCTTGCGTTAGTATACGTAATGTTCCAAAAGGTCCAACTAATACCTAAGACGGCGTTAGTTACAGAAAGAATTTGGTAAAGAACTCGCATCACTTCTTGGAGATCTTTTTGCCGTCGGACTACGAACAAGACGATGGTGTTCGTGATCACACACATGAAAAGTGTCAGAGTGTTCAAAGCATAATGCTCAAAGTCCATGCCAGCATTCGTATTCCTGGTTATGTTACCTGCTTCTTCGGTTATATATACAGCCATTTTCAAGAAATATACTAGTAGTTCAAATTGCAACGAATTACCAGAACATGTAAAATTTCAAGAATGGAACAAAGTCGCGCGTATATTTTCCGCCGTATAAGTTTAGGCAAACCTACATGGTTTGAAATGGATTTATTTACCGCCGTGAAACGTGGTATTCCTCGACTCTTCCACACGATTGCTAAATTAGAGTGTCTCTCAGAAATCTGCCAAATAAGCTATTTAGTAATAATAATATTGCAGTCATACGACACAGTCATTTTCCGTTCCTGTGGCAATAGCTGACTATATTTCCTACACTAACTGTATTCCATCGCAGGACACAAGATATATTTCGCTACCCCATGTATACAGCAGGCCTAAGCTTATAGGTTACTACAAGGCACCGTGCTCATTTTAACCAGCATCACTACTAATCTCTTCCATCTCTTTAGGTCTTATATAAACAGGAGCCATCCGGTTCTCGTTGGTAATTGCTAATGAATACGGGGTAGTGTACCGATGCACTGTGCTATATGGTAGTAGTGGCTTCTCAATACGTTTGACAAGTATATTGCTTTTGGCATCAATGTTTATTATCCAAAGAGGGGTGAATAGATTTCGATTGACAACTTAATTATTCGGTAATGTTACTTCCATCATCTAGAACGTATTCTTTGTATCGTTTCACAAAACCGTCGTAAGTATAAGTTCGCCGACATTGTTGATTTTAATACACGCGTTTGATTTGGGTGTTTGCAGATTGTACTTACGATGGTTTTGTGAAAAGCTGCCCGTGACCTCTTAACCGAAGACTAATTTCATGATTAATATTTATATTGATTTTTATTATAATATGTAATTCTTTCCAGATTTGATCAAAGTGCGATCATCTTCCATCTTGAGGTTTCGTGGTCTAGTGGATATGTCACCGGTCTGTGGATCACAATGGTTCGCGGTTCGAGTCCCGCCGCGGCACCAATGTCCGTTGGGAAGACCTTAATCTACATTTACCACTCTCCATCCAGGTGAAGTAAATGGGTCCAAGGCAGAAAAGGATTCTTGAATGCTCTAGCGCCTTATCACGGTGCCTCAGCTACAGAAACGTAGAGCAGCAGAAGTGAGAGCACGACGCCCTCACACACAGCCTGTCGGAAATCATCGAAATCGATGGATAGCGCCAACAAACCCAACAACAACAACAACAGAAAGAAGTCAGGGTCATAATATGATACTTTGTATTAAGCGTAGCGGCGTATACTCAAAAAATAGCTGCGCAATATAAATTGATAAATTACTAGTAATATCATTATTATATCAGTTTTTGACGGCATTGGCGGATAGCTTTCAAACACAGCCCTCTCGCTTCTGGGTTAGTGAGCAGATAGATGATTGGCTGTACCCAGAAGTTGAATCCTACTACCCTATCTATAGTAAGCCCCTGCTTCAATGGTATCAAAATAATATACAAAGTAAGGCGTCCATAGGATGTAAAAGGAGCCTGTTTGAAGGATAACCGTGATTAATCCTCTCAATCCCTTCTTACGTGGACGATTACGAATCACGCAGTGGTCGTGAATGACATCATTGGCTGGTGGGTCTTCATGACCACGGTCATCAAATCGATTCGGGCGCCTATCGATGTCGATATGATTGACGTAGACGCGGCGAGGATAGAGTCCAGGAACGGCGCCAATGTTTTTCAGTTGGCGCACAATGAAGAGTATGCGCGCATGGATAGCTGTTGTAACTAGCATAGTTGCGGCAACGGGAAGTAGCACCAATGTTGTGTGGACTATGGATAGCCATTGATAGCTGGCGACTACATTTTGAGAAGTGCAACGGTACGTCATAAGGTGTATGAAGGGCGAATCTGGGATAGGCAGATATACGCCATAGACCAGCATGATCGTGATGGCACAGGCTCCGAGTACGGTGTAAAACCGCGTTGGTGTTTCAATCGTGTAATATCGTAGAGGACTCGTGACATGATTTGTAAGTTTGATGTAAACTTGCATTTTTAGTCTTTGGACTTTTTGACAAGTCGTGAATAAAACCTCATTTGAATCTTGAACCTTGATTTTATTCATGACCCTTGTAAATTTGATGTTTTTGAGATTTTTAAGAACTAAAGGTGGAATTAAAAATAAAAGTGGACTGGTTGTTGAATTCGGGATTTTTCTGAATCCTTTTAGATGTAAGCTTTAATATGCCACATTCTCATGACATATCAGTCCGGACAAATACATTTTTCACATACTGAAATATTACAAAAATAGGGCATGGATATGAATAATTTAGTTGTATACTTTATATATCAATAAATATACGGATATGTCGTTTAATATTATTGATGACGAAATGTATCATTCCATTCGAATGTATTTGTGAACTCTTTACTTAACGAAAAATAAAACAACAAGAAATTAAATTCAAATATCACACATTCATGTTCGACAGTTTAGGGAGGCACTAATGTTTGTTTTTCTGATTATGTTTATCTAGGCATATTTAAAAACAAAACACA
Organism: Strongylocentrotus droebachiensis; assembly: GCA_035222895.1. Classification (NCBI taxonomy): domain Eukaryota; kingdom Metazoa; phylum Echinodermata; class Echinoidea; order Camarodonta; family Strongylocentrotidae; genus Strongylocentrotus; species Strongylocentrotus droebachiensis. Next base: position 26,662 of record JAVYIG010007186.1, on the reverse strand, counting down.
AATACAAAAATTTGCAATTTAAAAGAAAACGAAATAAAATACAAAAGAGTTTAAAAGGAAACTAATAGTATATTGTTGCTGCTGGTCTTCCACTGGGCCAACAAACAAAAGATATAAAAAATAAATCATTAACAATACACACAAAAAAAAAACATATATATAATAATACGTAATTTCACATTAAAACCTATTCAATTCAATTCAAGGTTTTATTTCGAAAAGCATAGAGTACAATGATGCACATGCTGCAGCTAAAAAGCTGAAATGTATAGTTTACAAGTATTGAGGTTACATAACAATAGAAACAAAATGTCCATTCACAAAACATATCTACATAATCGTACAATAATACCATGACAGAAAAAATACTTGTCTGGTTAAAAAGACAACTGTTCAAACATACAATTACAAAAATGTTGGGTTTGTAAAGAAAAACTTAAAACAATATGCGATTATTAAGAAGATCAATAAAGTAAGGTATTGCACTTTGTTTAAAACGAGAGGTTTTGCATTTATATTGACTATACTACCGGAAAAGAAGTGGACAAATCTACAGGTCAAAGCAGTACGTTTGTTTTTATTTGATTGGTAGACTAGTACTGTAAGTACTGTCATGTAGCTAGCTTTCAAAAGAAGTTTCTCTTTCTCAATATTGGAGGCTTATAAAGCTGTACCATATATGTAGACCCAGCCACGTAATACATCAAACATAATAATAATACTACTTCTACTTCTACTTCTACTACTAGTAATAATAATATTGTTAACCCAGGTAAGCCTCGTCAGCATCAATGCTGATCTACCTGAGGGCTCTGTAATTATTATTACCCAAGCGATTTCACGGAATCCATTTACACCTGGGTGGAGAGTGGCAAATGCGGATGAAAATCTTGCCAGAGGACATTAGTGCCGGGTTGAGATTCGAACCCTCAACCATTGGATTAAGAGTCAAGTGGATGAACCACGACACCACCAATGGGTTTTAATGTACTTTCAGTGAGCTTGCACATCTTAATTTGATTTTTATGTAATTCGCTCAAGATTTGATCAAAGTTCGATCATCTTCCATCTTGAGATTTCGTGTTCTAGTGGTTACGTCATGCTCCGGACTGTGGATCACAATGGTTCGCGGTTTACGGTCCTTTAGGAAGACTTTGATCTACATGTGCCACTCTCCATTCAGTTGAAGCAAATGGGTGCAAGGTAGGAAAAGAAACTTTGAATGCATTTGCGCCTTTTCACGACGGCTCAGCTACAGCCGGTGTAATAAAATGATATTTTGTATTAAGAGCAGTAGAGTATATTCATAAAGTAGCGGGGCTATATAATGTACCTATTATTATTATCTCAGTTTTTGACGGCATTGGCGGATAGCTTTCAAACTCAACCCTCTCGCTTCTGGGTTTGTGAGCAGATAGATAGTCGGCTGTATCCAGGAGTTGAATCCTGCCACCCTATCTAGAATAAGCATCTGCTTCAATGGTAAATTTATCAAAAAATATATAACGTAAGGCGTCCATAGGATGTAAAAGGAGCCTGTTTGGAGGATCACCGTGACCAATCCTCTCAATCCCTTCTTACGTGGACGATTACGAATCACGCCGTGGGCGCGAACGACATCATTGGTTGGTGGCTCTTCATCACGACCACGGTCTTCAAAGCGATTCGGGTGCCTATCTATGTTAATATGATTTACGTAGACGCGGCGAGGATATCCAGGAACGGCGCCAACATTTTTCAGTAGGCGCACAATGAAGAGTATGCGCGCATGGATAGCTGTTGTAACTAGCATAGTTGCGCCAACGGGAAGTAGCGCCAATGTTGCGTGGACTATGGATATCCATTGAGAGTTGACGGCTACATTTTGGAAAGTACAACGATGCGTCAAAAGATTTATGAAGGGCGAATCTGGGATGGGCAGATATACACCATAGACCAGCAAGATCGTGATGGCACTGGCTCCAAGTGCGATGTAAAACCGCGTTCGTGTCACAATCGTGTAATATCGTAGAGGACTCGTGACAAGGACGTAGAGGTTAGCGCTGATTCCGCAGAGACAACAGGTTTTGATCAACAAAGAGCTGTAGAAAACAAGTGGAAACGCCATGCTGATGATTGTGCAAATCGTGTTGTCTCCCCTTGCGTTAGTATAGATCATGTTCCAAAAGCTCCAACTAATACCCAAGACGGTGTTAGTTACAGAAAGAATCTGGTAAAGAACTCGCATCACTTCTTGGAGATCTTTTTGCCGTCGGACTACGAACAAGACGATGGTGTTCGTGATCACACACATGAAAAGTGTCAGAGTGTTCAAAGCATAATGCTCAGCGTCCATGCCAGCATTCGTTTTCCTGGTAATGTTGATCGTTTCTCCGGTTACAGCCATTTTCAACAAATACAGTTCAAACTGAAACGATTTCCCAGAAAATGTAATATTTCAAGATTAGAACAAAGTCTTGCGTATATTTTCTGCCGTATAATTAAGTTGAGGTAATCCTACATAGTTTAAAATGGATTTATTTACCGCCCTGAAACGTGGTATTCCTTGACTTTTCCACGCGATTGCTAAATAGGATAGAGTAATAATAATATCTTAGTCATACGACACAGTAATTCTCCGTTCCGGCGGCAATAGTTGACTAGATGTCCTATACGCTCACTCTATTCCATCGCAGGGCACAAGATATATTTCGCTACCCCATGTATACAGCAGGTCTAAGCTTATAAGTTACTAAAAGGCACCGTGCTCATTTTAACCAGCATCACTACTAATTTCTTCCATCTCTTTAGGTCTTATATAGACAGGAGCCATCCGGTTCTCGTTGGTAAATGAATACGGCGTAGTGTACTGCATGCACTGTGCTATACAGTAGTAGGGGCTTCTCAGTACCATGTTTGGCAAGTACATTAATGTTGGCATCAATGTTTTTTTTTTTATCCAAAGAGGGATGAATAGGTTTTGAGTGACAGCTTATATACGATACTGTAACTTCCAACATCTAGAACATATCATGTGCATCGTTTCACAAAACCGTCGTAAGTATACGTTCGCCGACATTGTTGATTTTAATACACGCGTTTGAATTGGATGTTTGCAGATTGTACTAACGATGGTTTTGTGAAAAGCTGCTCATGCCCTCATACTAAAGCAAAGACTAGTTGCATGATTAATACAGTGCGTTTCAGAAAAAACGAAACCAAGAATTATCGATGTTTTATTATAACTTAATCAAAACTATAATTAATAAATGTAACAGTTTGAATTTGTCTTTATATTTCAGTTAGTAAATTTCTCATCTCTTCCTTATCATTATTACATATTCATTTATATATTTGCATTCTTCATTTGCATATTCATTTTCCCTGCTCATGTTCCCATTTCATTCACCTTCTTACAGCACAGTCTTTCAGTTGCACTACTGCCACACCTTATTTTCCTCTCTCTCCTTCAAACCCATCCCCTTTGTTGTCTTCTCATTCTCTATGCATGGTTGCCTTTTCCTGCCCTAGCAACATGCACTTTCTCTTCTCTCATTCGTTCTCTTTGCCTCTCACCTTTGCTCTATCTAGCCTGTTCACCTCATTCGTTTCTCTTATCACATGACTTTCCCCTGATTGGTTTATTTTGTTATGATGCCTGATTTGTACTCAGAGCCATGTTATAATATTGAGTATTAAAGTGAGTTCTGTTCCGTCCTTTTTCGTGTGAGGTTGTGTTTTCTACTGTCCTGGTTTACTTGAGTTTTGTTGGAGAGTTTAGATTGTTTTTGATGCAGCATGTTCGATGATTGATTTTGGTTTATAAGTTCCCTCGGTTAATAAACACGTTACAATTGGTGGCAGCGGTGTTTCTGTGTTTAATCCAGATTATTTCGAACCAATTTCGCCATGTCGTGCTTTCATATTTTTGCTACTGTTTGCCTGTACCTTGCTTCTGTTTTCACCTTCCTTCAGTAAGCTTGGTGCTAATTAGCAAGCTATATCATCATACATCCTCTTCTTCAACTCCACCTCGCCGTAGTTCTACATTTATTTTGGTGAGTCACCAGACGATAATTAAGTGTAGTTTACCCTACTTCATTAATTGGGACATACTTGTTGTTTTACAAGGTTCTCCTTTCTTCGTTAATGTGGGTTATGCTGACTTTTCTTGAAGTGTTGTTGTACAAGACTCATTTTCACCACTCGAATATCAGTCTTATTGTACTACTTGTGGGTTACCTCGTTTAATATTGCTTGCCTTGTCGCAGTTATTCTTCATGCAGTGATCCTGTTGAGCCAGCTTTGAGGTTAATCAACCTTTTTCCGCCTGTAACTTGCATGTACACCACCTGTACATGTGTATGTTGTCATCCTTCATCAGTTTGATACTTGGATCAGCAGCTCAGGACTTGTATTTTCTGACAATCATTGATTGTTCATGTGGCATCGTACTCCACAACTATTTGTCTGCTATACATACTTCCTCCTTCAGGTACTACCTTTCACAAGCTTATTTGATTAAGTCTTTGTCTAGTTGTTGGAATTGATAGAGCAGCTATATTTTCACACGTAATCGGGAGTGAGTTTTTTTCCCGCACCCCTGTACATCTACTATACTTACCTCGTAGTCCAGCCTTTCTTCACCGTCGCCTGGCGTAGGTTATTGGTTGGCTACATATAGTTATTGTACATTATATTGCTGTGGACAGCAGTCTACTTACCATGTTCCGGATAGAATTACCCGAGATTTTTACCGGAAAGGATGGGAGAGATTTTGCCCAGTGGGCAAAGCGTCTGAAAGTTGCAGCCGAAGTTGACCCTAGTTCAGAGAGTCGTTTGCATGTCCTCCTTCCTTCTCGCCTGGCTGGATCAGCTTTTACGGTGTGGGAGAATCTTCCTTCTTCAACAAAGGCAAGTTTTGCAGAGAGTGAGAGCGCTTTCTGGTGTTTTTGGAAGAAAGAGTGACATAGCCGCATTCCAGTCATGCATTACCGCCAGGACTAGGCAAGATGATGAACCTTTAGAGGTTTATGCAGCCGCTATCACGAGTTTAGTACAAGAAGCCTTCCCTGAGTATGGAGAAAAGGCTCAAGAGGGAGAGATGGTCCGTAGATTTGTTGCCGGTCTAAGTGATTTCCTCCGAATTCGCATCGATGAGCTTGGAGTCTCAACCTTCAAGGAGGCCCTAGATTTTGCTCTTCAGATTGAAAGAACCCGCCTAGGACATGCCCAAGTTCCTAATCCAGACACTTTCGTTGCAGCCACCCGAGATGATCTTATCCGGCAGCTTGTTAACCGACTGGAGAGAATGGATAAGAGATTCGACCACCTGGAAACTCAACTCGGCCATTACCGCTCTAAAGACGATGACATCGATAGGCTGAAATCACAATTCAGTAATCACAACCTTCATCATTCACGTAGCCCTTTTGCAAGGCAAAGATCACAGAGCCCTCAACACAGGTACTCTGAGAGGTATGACCAGCGTTCCCCCCAACGCTACCACTCACCATCACAACGCTACCACTCACCATCACGACGCTACGAGTCTTCATCTACAAAACGATATCGATCACCAAGTCCTCGACCCAGGCACACCCTTCGTCATGATCAGTACCGTCCATCGAGTCCAAGTCATGGTCGTCCATCGAGTCCAGGTCATGGTCGTCCATCGAGCCCAAGTCACAGTTATCCATCTAACAGACCCCAACATGATGGGCGAGCCACCTACCAAGAATTTTTGTCTCGTCACCCTGACAGCCATCGAGAACCACAGCTTCCTCGTCCTTCTTCCACTCAGAGTTCTCAGGTGTGTACGGTGTGCACCCTTAATGTTACATCCTATTCTTCAGTTGGTACCCAAACCATGTCTGAATTAGAATCAGAAGTTCCTCAGCCTTCATCTTCCCCACCAACCTGCCTCCAAGGACTAGAGCCTAAGCTTCTTCACCACCAGAGGCTAGACAGAGACCTTGAAGATATCCGGCACATGGTTACCAATAATGCGAGGGCAACTGTCAAGGAAATCCGTCGCAGCCAGCCAGGAAAGCGCAGAGTTCTTTGGCAGTTTGCTCGTCTATCCATCCACAACGATATCTTGTATCGCACGAAAATGGACGAGAAACGATCAGTTAGGCTCTACCAAGCCATAGTCCCAGAAAGCTTGGTGCAAGAAGTTTTGAACCTTCGTCATGGTCACCCAACTTCAGGACACTTTAGTGCAGAACGGACTCTCGAACGAGCGAAGTCATCCTACTTCTGGCCCTACATGCATAGAGATGTCCTTGATTTCTGCGAGAAATGCAGGGCATGTGAGACGATTAGATCACCTAATCCCAGCAACCACGCTCCCCTCAAGAACAGACTCAAACCGTACCGGGTCTTGTCATCCGCCACCAACCACACCCATAGAATCGTACACAAGAACAGACTCAAACCCTACCGATCCGAGTGGACTCCACATACCAGAGTTGACGTCCGATCATCTAACACGGACGTTCCCCCTACCTTCACATGCAGTCAGGAACACCGTCCTTACTTCACCCCTCTGTCTGGTTCCCTACCATTTAGGGACCAGTCAGGGAATGCTACCCCCCTTCTTCCAGTAAATAACCCACCACCTGGGTTACTTGTTCCACCATCGCCAATTCAGGGACCAGCTGGGCTTCTGCCAACACCCCCGGGACTACCTCCACCACCCCTGGGACTACCTCTACCACCCACAGGACTACAGCCACCACCCCCCAGGACCCCCAGGACTTCCTCAACGACCCCCGAGACGACCAAACCAAACTCAAACCAGATCTGGACGGACTATCGTCACGCCAACGAGATATAAAGATTTTGTGTAAAATTGATTTTGCAGTCATTTCTTGTTTAAAAGACAATTTCCAAAAACGTGCAAGTCCAAATTTTGTACGAAAAAAAAAAAAGAGAATTGATATACAATCGCATTTATTTTTCTATTTTTTTTAAAAGCAAGATATCAATTAGTCGAGGAGATTTTGATCTTTTCTTTTTTGGTCTCAGAAAGAGAAGTATTTTTCTGTTATTGTTGTATAAGCACTGACTGCAATCTCAATACTTTCAATGTTATTGATGTAATATATCTGTGTAAAGTACAGACATGACGTTACTACATGTAGGCACTTTTTTTTTTAAGGATGATGTAATATATATGCTATTCATGGATTCAATTACATGTAGTCATGAATATTGGGAGTTTGTGGAACAAAGTGTTCTTATTTTGTGTTTGGATATTCGAAATAAGAACTGTATTTATTGCTCATATTTTTTTTTTAGATACGTTTGGGACGATTGCTTATGATTGTCTTTAGCCATTAAATTGACTTGTTATTTTCTTTTGAAATAGAAGTAGGAAATGGACAATTGCTGTATTTTCAGACAAAAATTCATTGTCGACAAATTTTTGTGGTCAGTTTGGAGCACTTCTCGCCTTTTAAAATGGTGCTTCTACTTTAGTTGTTAGTACAGGGTTCAAATTAAGGGTTTTCATAGTTTCGGAATTCTAGTTGAATGTGTAAATGGATCATAGAGTTTGGCATAACAAATTATATAGGATATATGCAATTACGTATATACTCGAGTTTTAGGTTCAATGAAAATGTTTTTTTTTTTCACATAGTTTTACTAGTAGTTTGAAAAGCAGTCAATTCTTTATATTGCTTTACGCACCTCTAGAAAATTGAGGACAATTTTTGCGTAGAAGGATATTTATGTAACAGTTTGAATTTGTCTTTATATTTCAGTTAGTAAATTTCTCATCTCTTCCTTATCCATTATTACATATTCATTTATATATTTGCATTCTTCATTTGCATATTCATTTTCCCTGCTCATGTTCCCATTTCATTCACCTTCTTACAGCACAGTCTTTCAGTTGCACTACTGCCACACCTTATTTTCCTCTCTCTCCTTCAAACCCATCCCCTTTGTTGTCTTCTCATTCTCTATGCATGGTTGCCTTTTCTTGCCCTAGCAACATGCACTTTCTCTTCTCTCATTCGTTCTCTTTGCCTCTCACCTTTGCTCTATCTAGCCTGTTCACCTCATTCGTTTCTCTTATCACATGACTTTCCCCTGATTGGTTTATTTTATTATGATGCCTGATTTGTACTCAGAGTCATGTTATAATATTGAGTATTAAAGTGAGTTCTGTTCCGTCCTTTTTCGTGTGAGGTTGTGTTTTCTACTGTCCTGGTTTACTTGAGTTTTGTTGGAGAGTTTAGATTGTTTTTGATGCAGCATGTTCGATGATTGATTTTGGTTTATAAGTTCCCTCGGTTAATAAACACGTTACAATAAATGACACATATTTGTAAAGCTTAGATCCTCCTCTTTCATTTGATGCAACTAATATAATGCATATTTCATGCATGAGTGATTAAAAACAATTTGAAGAGAGGAAACCAAAAAGACATTTGACGAGCGGTATCTGAATTCCAAAGGGAAATTCATTTTTCCAGAAAGTTCAGTTTTTGCCCTTTCATATGACACCTCAATCAGGAAAAGTGAGCAAGGAATAACAAAGTTCTGTTCGTTTAAAGTGATGCTTGCACGTCCATAATCTTATTTATATACCTCATTTTAAGATTCTTTACTAATCCTGTCTTCTGATTGGTTGAAAATGCAGTCATGTTCTTAACCATGCCCGCTAATTGAAATTCATAGTCATTTTTCCCGGCTCTACCGGTTTATATCCATTTTTCATAGCACTTTTTCCATGGCTCTACCGGTTTATATCCATTTTTCATAGCACTTTTTCCATGGCTGTGAAACGTGACGTCATTTTGCTGCGATCTCCATTTTGGTTTACGTGTTATAAGTTTCTTTTGTGCGATGACCGATGCGCAATACCGTACGGTGTTTGAGTGCAATTCGATTTTGGTCGCTGCATTCAGGTGACGCCATTTTGTGTACTAGTACTGTAAATATGTTGCGAATTTGTTAATTTATAAAGTTACTGTTCATGTTCTACTGTTCTACTGGAGCACAGCTTGTTGGTGATATCATCCTGTACAAAAGTTACTGTTCGTGTAAACGTGTTTGGTATTCCCTGTTCTACTGGAGCACAGCTTGTTGGATTTCATACTGTACACAAGTTATTGTTGGTGTTAATATTCATGACTTCAAAGAGATGGAAACCTAAATGGGTGAGTCAACATTTTCCTTTTTTTCGGTATATAAAATATATATTGACTGCTTTTAATATTCGAGGCATAGTTGTTTCTATAGGGTCTCGGGAAACTCACAACCTGCTATGACCCCGCGGCGCAAGCGCCTTGGGGTCATAGCAGGTTGTGAGTTGCCCTTGACCCTATAGAAACCACTATGCCTCTCAAAGCAGTCAATATATCCTTATTAGAAGCTCGTTTTCACTGGATCTAAGCTTTACAAATATGTTTCAGTTATCAATTACAATTGTGATTAAGTTATGATAAAATATCTATAATTCTCGGTTTCGTTTCTTCTGGGACGCACTGTATAAAGTAAATTTGATTATCTTTATGCGCTATGGAAGACGTTGTAATAATAGTTACTGGTTTGGTATACCTGACTGCATGTGTATGCTTGTAAGTAAGCAATCAGGGGACCGGTGGCTTTAAGTCCTCTCTATGAACCGACGAATCCGTCATATTCAAATATTTATACATAGGCCTATATAATTATAACAGTTCGTTATTGAAGGAAATAATATTATCTAAAGATCATGATTGAGAGACCAACGATGAGAGCACCCAGTGGCATGAATTGTCTGCCATATTCAAGTCCAACTCAAAGTCGATCTTAGTCTTTGTGAAACTATCCTCAGGAAACCACGTGCTTTACCCGGGTCGAGAGGGGAATATCTAGATTAATGTCATCTTGTCAGTGAACAAATATAATTAGGCCCATTACAAACTCGTGCATAGCTACTTGGCCTAACATTAGATGAATACAGTTATACCTGTCTTAATGGCCACCTTCCTAAAGTATAAAGGCCACCTGTCTATATAAGGGCTATGTATTTTGTCTTTCTTGAGAAGGAAGTGAGTGTTTTTTGAACTTGTCCAAAAAGACCACCTTTTTCTGTTTGCCTTGGGTGACATTATATATAATACAAAGTCCCATGATGTGCATATTGCATTTCTCTTTTTGGCACCATGGCTCGTGATCAGAGTATCATAATTATCTTTTGGTTTCGTCACATATTTCTGCTGGTGCCATAGCTGGGAATTTCTCAGCTTAAAATGGGTTATGAAAAAATGAACATACTTATATGCAAATTTCTGTCACTGCATACATTATGATCCATCCTTTCATAACGTAATCATCATCATCATAATAATAATAGTGAACATTATAATGCGACATGTCTGTCAAAATTGACACTCTTGGCAGTTGTGAGAAAATTGTGGGCATACGTCTATCAACTAATTCAAAAAAGAAGGCTTTATACACGAACGTTTAAGTTTCAGCATCATCTCATCATCATCATCGTCATCATCGTCGTCATTATCATCACCATCGTCAGTATCATCATTATCATCATCATCGTCATAATCATCATCATCGGCAGTATCATCATTATCATCATCACCATCGTCAGTATCATCATCATCATCATCGTCATCACCATCGTCAATATCATCATTATCATCATCATGAAATATGCGAACATTACACTGTCTGTTGCATTACGTCTACTGAACATTCTATGGGATATAAATATACAGAATTGGTATCTAAATTCAGCATTGAGCTGGCTTTCTCAAGATGCGACCGTGTTTCAAGCTTACGTATGTACGTCAGTCATTCTGAGCAGTGTTCGCATGCCTCATTTTGCATTCATATGTTGTGCAATATCACTCTCCTCGGAGAGAACTTAAAAAGCCACCAGACTCGTGGTTGCTTACTTATACTAGGGATAAATTACGCAGCCCCATTTGCCTGAAACGTAGTACAAGCATACACATTGTTGTTTAGCAGTCAGGTAAACCAAACCGGCCGCCTTTAATTACCACGTCTTCCATAGCGCATAAAGATCATTCAATTTACTTTATATTAACCATGCAATTAGTCTTTGCTTATAAGGGCATGGGAAGCTTCTCACCAAACCATCGTAAGTACGATCTGCAAACATCCAATTCAAACGCGTGTATTAAAATCAACAATGTCGGCGAAATTATACTAACGACGGTCTTGTGAAACGATGCACAGATTAATTTCTAGATGATGGAAGATACAGTATAGAATAATTAAGTTGTCAATCAAAATCTATTCATCCCTCTGCGATAATTAACATTGATACCAACATCAATGTTCTTGTCAAACTTGGGATTGTTAAAAAGTCACTACTACCCCAGCGCAAGCAAACCACCGGAAATTACCGACGAGAACCGGAGGGCTCCTGTCTATATAAGCCCTAAAGAGATGGAAGCAATTAGTAGTGATGTCGGTTAAAATGAGCACGGTGCATTTTAGTAACTTATAAGCTTAGGCATGCTGTATACATGGGGTAGCGAAATATATCTTGTGTCCTGCGATGGAATAGAGTTAGTGTAGGAAATTTAGTCAACTATTGCCACCGGCACGGAGAATGATTGTGTAGTATGACTACAATATTATTATTACTAAATATCTAGTTTGGCACAGTTCTAAGTGACAATCCTTTATAGCAATCGTGTGAAAGAGTCAAGGAACACATGCACCGCCGATCCGGGCGGTAAATTAATCCCTTTGAACAAGGATTGTCTGTAATATACGGCAGAAAACATACATATACGGCTTTCATCCAATCTTGAATTATTACGATTTCTGGGAGTTCGTTTGAATTTGAATTACTAGTATATTTCTTGAAAATGGCCGTAACCGGTGAAGCGAGCAACATAACTAGGAACACGAATGCTGGCATGGACGTTGAGCATTATGCTTTGAACACTCTGACAATTTTCCTGTGTGTGATCACGAACACCATCGTCTTCTTCGTAGTCCGACGGCAAAAAGATCTCCAAGAATTCATGCGAGTTCTTTACCAGATTCTGTTTGTATCTAACACCGTCTTGGGTATTAGTTGGAGCTTTTGGAACATGATGTATACTAACGCAAGGGGAGACAAAACGATTTGCACCATCATCAGCATGACGTTTCCATTCGTCTACCACACGTCTTATTTGATCAAAACCTGTTGTCTCTGCGGAATCAGCGTTAACCTCTACGTCCTTGTCACGAGTCCTCTACGATATTACACGATTGTGACACGAACGCGGTTTTACACCGTTCTCGGAGCCAGTGCCATCTTGATCATGCTGGTCTATGGCGTATATCTACCCATCCCGGATTCGCCCTTCATAAACCTTTTGACGCACCGTTGTACTTCCCAAAATGTAGTCGTCAGCTCTCAATGGCTATCCAAAGTCCACACAACATTGGTGCTACTTCCCGTTAGCTCAGCAATGCTAGTTACAACAGCTATCCATGCACGCATACTCTTCATTGTGCGCCAACTGAAAAACGTTGGCGCCGTTCCTGGATATCCTCGCCGCGTCTACGTCAATCGTATCGACATCGAAAGGCGACCGACTCGCTTTGAAGACCGTGGTCATGAAGAGCCGCCAGCCAATGATGTCGTTCACGTCCACGGTGTGGTTCGTAATCGTCCACACAAGAGGGGGTTCAGAGGTTTGGTCACGGAGATCCTCCAAACAGGCTCCCTTTACATCGTATGGACGCCTTACGTTATATATTTTGTAATACCTTTACCATTGAAGCATTGGCTTATTCTAGATAGGATAGGAGGATTCAACTCCTGGGTACAGCCGACTATCTATCTGCTCACTAACCCGGAAGCGAGAGGGCTGTGTTTGAAAGCTATTCGCCAATGCCGTCAACAACTGATATAATAATAATAATAATAATAATAGAAACATTTATATAACGCCGCTACTTTATAAATATAATCTACTGTTCTTAATACAAAGTATCACATTATTACCCAGACTGTAACTGAGCCGCCATGATACGGCGCTAAAACATTCAAGGATTTTTTTGCTGCCGTGGACCCATTTTCTTAACCTGGATGGAGAGTGGCAAATGTAGATTAATTAACGTCTTCCCAAACGACATTGGTGCCGCGGCGGAACTCACAGCGCGAACAACAATCTGTGACGTATCCCCTAGACCACGACACCTCTAGGTGCAAGATCGTCGAACTTTGATCAAAATAATTTTAATGTCGAGCGAAATACAATATTAAAAAATCAATATAGAATAGCTAAATTAGGTGTGCAAGCTCACTGAAAGTGGATGGTGGAGGTGTCGTGGTATTAAAAGTGGTACATTCACTTGAATCTCAATCCATGGGTTGAGGGTTCTAAGCTCAGCCCGGCACTAACGTCCTTTGGCAAGATGTTCATCCGCATTTGCCGCTCCCCACCCAGGTGTAAATGGGTACCTTGCTGTCGCTTGGGTAATAATAATTACAGGGCCCTCAGGAAGAACATCGTTGAAGCTGATGAGGTTTCCCTGGGTAAACAAATTTTTTTTTTATTATAGTAGGCTTTTGATTGGCTGGATCTAATAATATTCTAATAGTACTGCTTTTAGCGTCCAATTTTGAGGAGAGAAATTTCTCTTGAACGCTAGCTACCAGTCAATCCTTACAGCCCTAGCCTTTACAAAATATAAAACTTTAAAAGTTACGAAAAGATAACTGCTTTAAACCTGTAGATTTTGTCTCTTCTTTTTCATGCAGTAGTACAGTTGTAGGTATCAATGTGAAGTTATATATAATTATATATATGTTTATTTATTTGTATATTTGTTTAAACTATATTTTTGTATCTTGTGTATGTTCTATTTGTGGCCCAGTGGAAGACAAGAAGCAACGATGATGCATCTCATTATGAGTTACCAACCGTTTGTTTCCTTTTCAATTCTCTTGTATTTTATTTCGTTTTGTTTTAATCCTCTTTGTTTTATTATACGGAAATAAGAAACAAACAAAGGAGAGTGCCTCCCTAAACTGTTGAATTTTAATATCAATAGTTTGAATTTAATCTTTTGTGATTTTATTTGTCGTTACGTAAGGAGTTCACGAATACATTCGAATGACAAGACACATTTCGTCGTCAATAATGTGAAACGATAAATCCGTACATGTATTGAAATATAAAGTTAGCGAATAAATTATTCTTACCCTGACCCTATTTGTGTAGTATTTAAGTATGTGTAAATCTGATATGTCCGGACTGATATTTCTTGAAAATGTAACATATTAAAGCTTACATCTAAAAGGATTCGGGAAATATCTCTAATTCAACCAGTCCACCTGCATATTTTAAGTCCACCTTTTTTTCTTGAAGAACACAAAAAGCATAAATTACAAGTGTTCTAAATAATAAAGTTTTATATATATATCTTTAAATATGACGGATTCGTAGGTTCATAGAGAGGACTTAAAGCCATCGGTCCCCTGGTTGCTTATTTACAAGCATACACATGTTTTCTTAGCAGTCAGGTAAACCAAACCAGCCTCATTTATCACCACCTTTTTCATAGCGCATGAAGATCATTAAATTTACTTTATATTTTTTAGATAATATATGTACATATAATAACGAAACTTAATATTTCCATAACAAATTATCATTAATTTAAAGTATTATCCGAACTATTCTGTTGGAAAAGTGCAGGAGACCGCAATCATAAGCAAACCTTGACAAGGATGGTGGCCTCAAAAATACCAAAAGAAAAATAATCTTAAAGGTAATACAAAGTTTTAGGAAATTTGAAAATTGGGTGGAAGTGATTCTTTACAATTTTGATATATTTGGATGCCCCTGTAGATGTATTATAAGCACAAGAAAAATTAGCCCCTAAAACACTTCTCCTTTCGAGAAAAATTGAATATAAAAATTTACCGGTGCTCCCGGTAAATTTTGATAAATTTCAAATAGCGCCTACGGCCGTACAATAGTAGCTGTGACCATGAAAATCTCAGAACATGTAGTTGTGATATATAATTTCCAAACGGGAATAGCTAATTGGTCGATTTTAGTCAAGAAACATTGTTTTATAGCTTAATTAATATCTTGACCTTGAGAGGGAGCTATATAACATAAAGAGTTTATTATTTACAATTTCATAACTTTAGACTTGATTTCAACCGCAACAACGATCCCTGAATATTGTAGGATCGCATATGCTTCCAATATGTTCATTTGAACCAAATTCATGACCCCATCCAAAAACTTTGTATTACCTTTAAGGTAAAACTTAAAATGAAAAAGTGTGTAAACGATCTTTGTGTATGAGTTGGTGAGTGTGTTGTGCAAGTGTATATATATATATTGTGTGCGTATGTGTGTGTGTGTGCGTTTGTATGTGTGTGTAACGAATAGTGGAAGTGCACGTAGCTCTGTGTGGTATAGGAGGCTTTCGATTGGCTGGGTCTAAATCATATTATAATGGTACTTTTTTAGCGTCCAATTTGGAGAAAGAGAATCTTTTCTTGAATGCTAGCTACCTGTCAGTACTTATAGTAGGCCTACTAGCCTTTAAACAAATATATATATATATATATATTTTTTTTTTTTAAAGTAATCAGCCATGCATGAAGTCTTTCGTCTATGGCTGATCGTCAACAAAACAATTCCGTTTGTTGCTACAGCAGGCAGCCAGTGAAAACGAATTCGTTTAATAAAATTATGAAAATACAAGCATCATTTAAAAAAAAAAACTTTGTTATTCCTTTGCTCATTTTTCCTGATTGAGGTGTCATATGAAAGGGCAGAATCTGAACCTTCTAGAAAATGTGATTTTCTCTTTGAAATTCAGATACCGTCCGCCAAATGACTTTTTGGTTCCCTCTCTTCAAATTGCTTTTAATCACTCATGAGTGAAATATGCATCATACGAGTTGCATCAAATGAAAGGGGAGGATCTGACCTTTACAAATATGTGTCATTTGCCAATTATAATTGTGATTAAGTTATGATAAAACATCGATAATTCTCGGTTTCGTTTTTTCAGGGACGCACTGTATAATGACGGATTCATCGGTTCACACAGAGGACATCGGTCCCCTGGTTGCTTTACTTACAATCATACACATGTTTTCTGAGCAGTCAGGTAAGACAAACCAACCGCCATTTATTACCACGTCTTCCACAGCGCATACAAATCATTAAATTTACTTTATAATAATCATGCAATTATCCTTCGGTTATGAGGTCATGGGCAGCTTCTCACAAAACCATCGTAAGTACGATCCGCAAACATCCAATTGAAAGGCGTGTATTAAACTAACAATGTCGGCTAACTTATATTTTGGACGGTTTTGTGAAAAGATGCACAGGATACGTTCTAGATGATGGAAGTTACATTAAGCAAATATTAATCGACTACGAGGGTTATGGATACAAACTATCATCGCCGAGGTGATCTCGGGGCTACTATATCTTCCCTAGCCGCAAGGCGAGGGAAGATGGTAGCCCCGAGATCAGCAAGGCGATGATAGTTTGTATCCATTGCCCGAGTAAAGGAGGTTAATATTTGTTTTATATCCCACATCGGCAATAAGGTCTATTTAAAGTGAATTTTACATAATTAAAACAACTGATTTTGCAGACAGTTTAGCTTCAGCTAGATTTTACAAAGCACAACATGCGTTCATGTAATACAGTCGATGCGCGCTCATTTGACATTGACATTGACTTTGACATTTCGCGTAACCTACTTTGCTATGCTTATTCAATGCGCAAGTCGCGCAAGTGGGGCAGCAGCAAAAAATTACTTTACAAAAAGACCTATCTCAGGTAGATAGTACTTATCTATACCTTTTTCGTGCTCTGTACAATCGCAATGCAAACAACTATACATGAGGGATATAATATCGTATAATTAAGCTGTAACTCAAAATCTATTCATCTCTCTTTGGATTATAAACATAATAAACATGCCAACATCAATATTCTTGTCAAACCTGGGATTGTTACGAAGTCACTACTATCTGTCAAGCAAGCCACCTGAATTAATTGGCCATTACCGACGAGAACCGGATGGCTCTTGTATAAGACGTAAAGAGATGGGAGCTTTTAGTAATGATAATAATAATAATATTTAACATTACCACGATGCCTTTTATGAACATTTAAGGTTAGACCTGCTGTATGGAGGAGTAGCAAAATATATCGTGTCAATTACTGCCACCGGAACGGGGAATGTTTGTGGTGTATGCAGGGGCGTCGCCAAAGGGGGGGGGGGGGGGGGGGGGTGTGGGGGGCGACACCCCCCCACCTGTCAGAATATTGTCGGTAAAATTGCGCTGCCGTCGGGAAAAAAGAGAAAAGGGGGAGGGAAAAAAAGAGAGGGAAAGGGAAAGAAAAGAAGAAAAAAAAAAAAGGAAAAGAGAAGAAAGAAAGAAAAAAAAGGAAAAGAGAAGAAAGAAATGAAAAAAAAAGAAGAAAAAAGAGTAAAAGGGAAACAAAAGAAACGGGGGTGAAAGAGAGGAGAGAGAGGAGAGGTAAGAGCCTGAGAGAGGAGGAGTAGGTTAAAAAGAGAGAAGGGGTTGTTGGGTGCAGTCGTCTCGTCGAGGGAGCAAGAAAGACATGGGTAAATATGTTGCTATGTCGGGTCAGCTGTGTCGGTATTCTTGCTCGATCCTCGTGTACTATATCAATGCAGAAGTTTGAAGTCGGTGAGATGTATATTGTCGGTCGGTCGACAAGTTTTTTTCCCTACGAACTGTGACTTTTTATCCGCTGTGACGACTTCGAGAGTGACTACAACTACAATACTTGTATTTTCTCGAAGTTTCACTTTCCTATAATATCAGCGGTTTAAAATTTGCGGGGAAACTAAATTCAAACAAGGTTTAAGAGTCAACAACGGTACGACGAATCGTCTTCCTTTCTCTATATTGTGATGAAACGCCCCCCAAAAAAATCCGCGCTTCGCGCGGGAGGGGAAAACTTCGTTTAGACGAGTCGAGAACGGTACAACGAATCATCTTCTTTCTGTAATATTTTAAGGAAACGTCAAAGGATCCGCGCTTCGCGCTAAAGGGGGAAACTGAATTCAGACAATTAGGGCTTATTAAGAGTCGAAAACGGTACAACGAATCGTCTTCTTTCTCTAATAATTTAATGAAACGTCAAAACTTCCGCGCTTCGCGCGGGAGGGGGAAGCTTTATTCAGACAAGGATTAAGAGTCGAGCACGGTTCAACGAATCGTCTACTTTCTCTAATAATTTAAGGAAACTTAAAAACCTCCGCGCTTCGCGCGGAAGGGGGACAACTGAATTCAGATAAGAATTAAGAGTAGAAAACAGTACAACAAATAGGGCTTATTAAGAGTCGAAAACGGTACAAACGAATCGTCTTCTTTCTCTAATAATTTAATGAAACGTCAAAGCTTCCGCGCTTCGCGCGAGAGGGGGAAACTGAATTCAGATGAATAGGGAGTAATAAGAGTCGAAAACGGTACGACGAATCGTCTTCCTTTCTCTATATTGTGAAGAAACGCCAAAAATTTCGCGCGAAGGGAGAAAACTTCATGTAGACGAGTCGAGAACGGTACAACGAATCGTCTTCTTTCTCTAATAATTTAATGAAACGTCAAAATTTCCGCGCTTCGCGCGGAAGGGGAAGCTTCATTCAGACAAGGATTTAAAGTCGAGCAAGGTTCAACAAATCGTCTACTTTCTCTTATAATTTAATGAAACGCCAAAACTTCCGCGCTTCGCGCGGGTGGGGGAGAAACTGAAATCAGACAAGGATTAACAGTAGAGAACGGTACAGCAAATCGTCTTCTTTTCAAAATAATTTAATGAAACGTCAAAGCTTTCGCGCTTCGCGCGGGATGGGGGGAGGGGGTGGGGGGGGGGGGGGGAACGGGAACTTCATTTAGACAAGGATTAACAGTCGAGAAAGGTACAATAAATCGTCTTCTTTTCCTAATAATTTAGAGGCCTATCACCCACACCCGCTAATGAGCGCTCTTTAACCCTATTTAGCCCGGGGGGGGCTTGAGAAGCCCCCCCCCGACATTTTTCGCGATAATTTTTTAACGCAAGAAAATCTTGCACTGAAATTTTGTGACTTTTTTCTTTCGAGTCTTGCGCAACTTTTGAAAGAAATTTTTCGAAAATCGGACCTACCATTACAAAGTCACGTGTCCTTTTGTCTTCGCATGTCAGCCCGAAAATCGCTCATTTTTGTGATTTGTGTACAAAACATATGGAAATCTCATTTTTCAAATAAAGAGGTAAAACATTGGTTATTTGGTCTTGTTTAGATTTTAGGTGTTTATTTTGGGGTCAAAATAGTTGAATTATAGTTGGAAATGAAATAAAACAACAAAAACAATAAAATACATAAGTTAAAAAAACAAAGAAATACATAAGAAATTATCAAAACAATAGATAACATAAGGAATAACCCTGGTTTTTCAAATTTTTGTGTTGTATTATTATTCCAAATGGTCTAACAAATATATGTAGTGAGAAAGAATGCTTAAATATGAATAATGTCTGATTTATGGGCAAAAATGTGAATTTAATGACCTTATTTGCATAAATTACCATAAATATGCAAATGAGTGAATTTTTCAAAAAAATTGAAATTACCATAGTATTCTATACACTTCACTTGACATGTATGCAAATTTTCGCGGCGATCGGGCGTTTCACGGCCGAGATCATAGGGGGGGGGGGGCCTGAGAAGCCCCCCCCCCCCCCCCCCCCCGGGCTATGCAGTTTCAAAATAGCCCGGGCTAAATAGGGTTAAGCGATTCGCTTGCTCACTACCGCCCTCCCTAAAATAAGATCCTAGCTCCGCGCCTGCATTAAAATATATCAGCTATAAGTATAATGCTGACTAAGTTGACGAAATAATTCGTATATTTATGTCGTCGAGGAAAATGACCATTTGCGCATATGCAAGTACTATAGATAGTCCATAGGAAAAACAATTTAGCCTTCGGCCCCGGGTTTATAGGGTTAAATTTGTAGATATTGGACATTTAATATTGTCGGTAATTGGTCGCCAGTTTTGTCGGTTAAAATTGGCCTCTACACCCCCCTCCCCCCACCCCACTGAAAAAAGGTCTAGCGACGCCCCTGGGTGTATGACTACATTATTATTATTACTAAATAGCTAATTTGGCAGATTTTTGACAGACGATCCTATTTAGCAATCGCGTTGAAGATGTAAGGAACACTCCGCCGATTCGGGCGATAAATGAATCCCTTTGAACCAGAATTGCCTGTAATGTACGGCGGAAAACATACGTATACGACTTTGATCCAATCTTGAATTATTACAATTTCTGGGAGTTCGTTTCAATTTGAACTACTAGTATACTTCTTGAAAATGGCTGTAACCGGAGAAGCGAGCAACATAACCAGGAACACGAATGCTGGCATGGACGTTGAGCCTGATGCTCTGAATACCCTGACAATTTCCCTGTGTGTGATCACGAACACCATCGTTTTGTTCGTAGTCCGACGACAAAAAGATCTCCAAGAGGTGCAGGGCGCGACAAACCCGCTTGCCCGACGTCCCGGGGCAACCAAATTGAGCCGTCGGGCAAGTAAATCAAATTATCACTTGCCCGATTCGGGCAAGTGATACTTTTACAGTAATTTCCTAGTGTCCAAGAACTCTACCATTCACCCGTCAACTTCTTACCCGTCGTCAAAATCCAGAAGCAAAAAAGCGATCGTTCCGATTTCGAAAAAACTTCACAGACAGCTAGCCAGCTCAGCTAGCTCAGCGCGCATGCAACAGTGACACTTCAAGCCATGAATGCCGCTCCGCCTCCACGCACGGCCGGCCGTGAGCTAGCTAGAGACAGCTAGCGCGATCGTACCAGCTGCGAGCTTATTCGCGCTCTCTCTCTCTAGCTCTGCAGGCCGCACCGACAGGCCTTTGCTATTCTCTGATTGCCGATTGGTTGAATCACGCCAAATATGACGTCATTATTCTAGGGAAATGAACACGTGCGAATCGGAATGGAATAAACAACAGGGATTTTCTAGTAAGTACAAAAAGTCGAATGTTTGATATTTATTCATAATGACTGTTAATGATTGTGAACATATTATTTAAAACTCGCTGCTCATATAAATCAGATGAATGTTTTTGTCTCGTTTTCAATTTATTACTGCGGTCTCAAGATCCGACCGAGCGAGTCATTTTGATAATAGTATCGAGACCCCCAGAATATAAGCCGTTGTTGTTTTGTTTTCATGGTTTTTCGCTTTAAAGTTTTGGGCAAGTGGAAATATTGTTTGGGCAAGTAAATTGAAAACCCACTTGCCCGACAGGGCAAGTGGTGAAAAAAATTCTTGTAGCACCCTGAGGTGATGCGAGTTCTTTACCAGATTCTTTCTGTAACTAACACCGTCATAGGTATTAGTTGGAGCTTTTGGAACATGACGTATGATAACGCAAGGGGAGACAAAACGATTTGCATCATCATCAGTATGACGTTTCCATTCATTTACCAGGCGTCTTTGATGATCAAAACCTGTTGTCTCTGCGGAATCAGCGTTAACCTCTACGTCCTTGTCACGAGTCCTCTACGATATTACACGATTGTAACACCAACGCGTTTTTACACCGTACTCGGAGCCAGTGCCATAACGATCATGCTGGTCTATGGCGTATATCTGCCCATCCCAGATTCGCCCTTCATAAACCTTTTGATGCACCGTTGTACTTCCCAAAATGAAGTCGTCAGCTATCACTGGCTATCCATAGTCCACACAACATTGGTGCTACTTCCCGTTGGCGCAACTATGCTAGTTACAACAGCTATCCATGCGCGCATACTCTTCATTGTGCGCCAACTGAAAAACGTTGGCGCCGTTCCTGGATATCCTCGCCGCGTCTACATCAATCATATCGACATCGATAGGCGCCCGAATCGCTTTGATGACCGTGGTCATGAAGACCCACAAGCCAATGATGTCATTCGCGACCACGGCGTGATTCGTAATCGTCCACGTAAGAAGGGGTTGAGAGGATTGGTCACGGTGATCCTCCAAACAGGCTCCTTTTACATCCTATGGACGCCTTACGTTGTATATTTTGTGAAAGCTTTACCATTGAAGCAGATGCTTATTCTAGATAGGGTAGCAGGATTAAACTCCTGGGTACAGCCAATCATCTATCTGCTCACTAACCCAGAAGCGAGAGGGATGTGTTTGAAAGCTATCCGCCAATGCCGTCAAAAACTGATATAATAATGATATTACTAGTAATTTATCAATTTATATAGCGCAGCTATTTTTTGAGTATACGCCGCTACGCTTAATACAAAGTATCATATTATTACCCAGACTGTAGCTGAGGCACTGAATATTCTACCCGACAGGCGTTTTCCTATCACCTTCCTAGAACGAGAACAAGCTTTGCTCAAAATACCTTAATATATACAGGTCCTAAGTTCTGGAATTCTCTCGATTCTGTGATTAAAAGGTCTGTAAGTGTACATGTATTCAGAAGAAAATTGAAAAGTTATTATTTGAATACATAATCATTCCTGATTCCTGACTATTCTTGTCTCCAAACTGTATACTTTTGTTCATTACAATGAGTAACTAACGGTATGACCATACCAACTATGTTTATAATATACTCATATCGAGAACAAACTATATTGTAATATTGTTTCAATAAGCTGCAGATATATTCCCTTCCCTTTTCCTTGTCTTTTGTAGTTAATTGTGAGTATCGGTTCATGTATCCCTGTAATCTCCCTTTCCCTGATTTAGCGTGTATTTGTATTTGTATTTTATAAACTTTACTTTAGTTAATTATGTCATTTTTAGTTTAAGGAGCCTATCCACAACAAGCTCTGCTTTTCCATAGGCTCCACCTCTTTATCTCTTATGTTAAACTTAATGGACAATATTCTGAAAAGTGTGTACCGGTATTGTATGTACATGTATAAAATAATCATTTTCAATATGTTGTTACACTCTTTGTAAAATGAGATATTGTGGAAACCAATAAACTATCTATCTACCTATGAGGCGCTAAAGCATTCAAGAATCTTTTTCTGCCTTGGACCCATTTACTTCACCTGGATGGAGAGTGGTAAATGTAGATTAAGGTCTTCCCAACGGACATTGGTGCCGCGGCGGGACTCGAACCGCGAACCATTGTGATCCACAGTCCGATGACATATCCACTAGACCACAAAACCTCAAGATGGAAGATGATCGAACTTTGATCAAATCTGGAAAGAATTACATATTATAATACAAATCAATATAAATATTAATCATGAAATTAGTCTCCGGTAAAGAGGTCACGGGCAGCTTTTCACAAAACCATCGTAAGTACAATCTGCAAACATCCAATTCAAACGCGTGTATTACACTGTCGCTCATAACGGTGGAATATTTTTTTTTACCCCAATTTATGGAATTATTTTAAAAATAATTTTAAAATAATAGATCTAGATAATAGTATACATTATCAAATTTTATTGAATAATAATTTGCCATTGTGTGTTTTGCGTGACTGCTAAAGCATGTGTATGCTACTATGCTTATCAACTAGGGGACCTACGCCCTTAAGTCATAAATGGCAGCAATGAGGATTAATGCCCTACAAAAGGGCACTAATATAGCACATCGACACGGTTTTGATCCTGGGGCCACACAGTTACGAGGCCATCGCTTTGTCACTGAGCCATGACTGTACGCAGCGGGGGCTAGGATAGGGGGCAGTTTCCATAAATTAAAAAAAACAAAGAAAATGCAATAAATTTTCAATAATTTATTGCATTTTACCCCGGTTCCCAACATAAACAAATCCTCTGTGTGCCCATGCCTTGAGTCATCATGCATGGCCGTCCAGAGGATTTATGTTGGGGACCGGGGTAAAATGCAATAAATTATTGAAAATGTATTGCATTTTCTGCGGTATTTTTATTTATGGAAACTGCCCCCTACCCTAGCCCCCGCTGCGTACAGTCATGGTTCAGTGACAAAGCAATGGCCTCGTAACTGTGAGGCCCCAGGATCAAAACCGTGTCGATGTGCTATATTAGTGCCCTTTTGTGGGGCATTAATCCTCATTACTGTCATTTATGACTTAAGGGCGTGGGTCCCCTAGTTGATAAGCATCGTAGCATAAACATGCTTTAGCAGTCACGCAAAACACACATTGGCAAATTATTATTCAATAAAATCTGAGAATGTATATTATTATCTAGATCTATTATTTTAAAATTATTTTTTAAATAATTCCATAAATTGGGGTAAAACTAAATATTCCACCGTTATGAGCGACAGTGTAAAATCAACAATGTCGGCGAACTTATACTTACGACGGTTTTGTGAAACGATACAAAGAATACGTTCTAGATGATGGAAGTTACATTACCGAATAATTAAGTTGTCAATCGAAATCTATTCACCCCTCTTTGGATAATAAACATTGATGCCAAAAGCAATATACTTGTCAAACATGGTATTGAGAAGCCACTACTACCGTATAGCACAGTGCATGCAGTACACTACCCCGTATTCATTGGCAATTATTAACGAGAACCGGATGGCTCCTGTCTATATAAGACCTAAAGAGATGGAAGAGATTAGTAGTGATGCTGATTAAAATGAGCACGGTGCCTTTTAGTAAAATATAAGCTCAGGCCTGCTGTATACATGGGGTAGCGAAATATATCTTGTGTCCTGCGATGGAATACAGTTAGTGTGGGAAATATAGTCAACTATTGCCACCGGAACGGAGAATGATTGTGTCGTATGGCTACAATATTATTATTACTAAATAGCTTATTTGGCAGATTTCTGAGAGACACTCTAATTTAGCAATCGTGTGGATGAGTCAAGGAATACCACGTTTCAGGGCGGTAAATTAACTCATTTCAAACCATGTATGATTGCCTAAACTTATACGGCGGAAAATATACGCGCGACTTTGTTCCATTCTTGAAATATTACATTTTCTGGGAATTCGTTTCAATTTGAACTACTAGTATTTTTCTTGAAAATGGCTGTAACCGAAGAAGCAGGTAACATAACCAGGAATACGAATGCTGGCATGGACTTTGAGCATTATGCTTTGAACACTCTGACACTTTTCATGTGTGTGATCACGAACACCATCGTCTTGTTCGTAGTCCGACGGCAAAAAGATCTCCAAGAAGTGATGCGAGTTCTTTACCAAATTCTTTCTGTAACTAACGCCGTCTTAGGTATTAGTTGGACCTTTTGGAACATTACGTATACTAACGCAAGGGGAGACAGCACGATTTGCACCATCATCAGCATGGCGTTTCCATTTGTTTTCTACAGCTCTTTGTTGATCAAAACCTGTTGTCTCTGCGGAATCAGCGTTAACCTCTACGTCCTTGTCACAATTCCTCTACGATATTACACGATTGTAACACGAACGCGGTTTTACATCGTACTTGGAGCCAGTGCCATCACGATCATGCTGGTCTATGGCGTATATCTGCCCATCCCAGCTTCGCCCTTCATAAATCTTATGACTTACCGTTGTATATCCCAAAATTTAGTCGTCAGCTCTCAATGGCTAACCATAGTCCACACGACATTGGCGCTACTTCCCGTTGGCGCAACTATGCTAGTTACAACAGCTATCCATACGCGCATACTCTTCATTGTGCGCCAACTGAAAAACGTTGGCGCCGTTTCTGGATATCCTCGCCGGGTCTACGTCAATCATATCGACATCGTTAGGCCCCCGAATCGCTTTGATGACCGTGGTCGTGAAGACCCACCTGCCAATGCCGTCGTTCGAGACCGTGGCGTTATTCGTAATCGTCCACGTAAGAAGGGGTTGAGAGGATTGGTCACGGTGATCCTCCAAATATGCTCTTTTTACATCCTATGGACGCCTTACGTTGTAATTTTTGTGATACCTGTATCATTGAAGCAGATGCTTATTATAGATAGGGTAGTAGGATTAAACTCATGGGTACAGCCAATCATCTATCTGCTCACTAACCCAGAAGCGAGAGGGATGTGTTTGAAAGCTTTCCGCCAATGCCGTCAAAAACTGAGATAATAATAATAGTAATGGGTCCATTTATAGCGCCGCTACTTTATGAATATACTCCACTGCGCTTAATACAAAGTATCATATTATTACCCCGGCTGTAGTTGAGCCGCCATGATACGGCGCTAAAACATTCAAAGAATCTGTAGAATCTGTGTGTGGATGGATTTTGAAAAAAGATTGTGTTCACTGATCACGCAACATAACGCTATTTCTCTTTTAGCTACGAGGAAGAAAGGTTGCACTGACAATAAAATACATGTTAAAAAGTATTCCCTTTTCGTTATTTTATTGAGGTGTAAATAAAGCAGGCTATAAACTTGCAAAGTGTAGTCAGGCAAATAAATGACTCGATCAGAATAACAGTGATCTAATTGAGATTCGAGGACGTTGCACGGAGATACATTGGCCAATAGACATGATGAATAAATGCAATGCATAAATTAAGCTTACAACAGAGTGGAAATGATGTCAAAAGTTCAATGAAGATAATGATGGATGATGAACTAAGGAAGGGGCTCATGCGATGATGGTGCGGAGGCTTGAAGGCGGAGATGTAGCTTCGTGAAGAATGTGATCTCCACGCTGACGCTCGTGATGATGATGATAATGATGATGA